>CM077263.1:12946069-13128569 GCA_039654775.1 Spinibarbus caldwelli
AAAATGTGAGACACCACTGAGGTAAAACTAAAGGGGAAACTGGGACACCGATACATAGCCAGACAGATAAATCCTTCCTGTCCACTCCATTTAAAAATTTCAACATAAATGGAAATATCCATGGCAAAAAGCAAACCAAAGAGATAGAATTAAGACAAAAATGACCAGAATATAACTGTATGAATGAATTCGATGAATATGTTGTTATAAGAGCTCCCATGTCTCTCATTCGTGTTAGTGCATCCGTAATTTGATTTTAATTATATTGAAATGCTGTTAACATTCACAAGCACTCGTAAGCATGAGCTCCTCATCTTTTAGATTGTAGTTGCTGCTTTTATTGCTCATCATTTTCCTTTTACTCTTGAAGTGTGTTTTTAACAAGTTTGACTAATGGCATTTTCTACTAATGTTTGACACATTTGCTCACTGGATGCTGGCTGTAAATTTGGACTATTCTAGGTAGATCTCTGAAACATTACTCATAAAAAATATCACACAGTCTAGAGTTTATCATGCACCTCTGTCACTTGGCTCATCCTCAAGGGCACTGAATGCTTCGTGGTGTAGAACAGAAAAGGACAGCGCTGTAAATACAAACGCCCTCATTCACCTGCTTTTCAGTATGAGCCACTTAAGCAAAATGTACATTGTCAAGGAGGCTGGGTTGCTCAAAGTCTAGGTTTTCAGTTTTCTTTTTTTAACACACTTAACCTGTCAAGTGGGGAAAAAATAACCTTGTCGAAAAATTAAACATCTAAAGTAAGGGTGTCGGAGAGATCTGAGGTGTGAAAGGATGACATGATTGTAAAACTTATCAGCCTGGTTTATGAATATTAAATACACAGCACTGTGTGATTAATATTCAATAGGCTCATAAGTCCAGTAAGAGACAGACATTAGCAAATAGGTTGTATTATAAAAAGTAAATAGTAAATAGAATCAAGAAAACCAGATCCTGTCATATTTGCACTTTATTTGTGCTGTAATGCACATGTGAAATTGCAATATACAATAAATAATGCAACATCCATTCCTCATCCAAAATATGAATCCAAGATGTTAGTTTTTGCTGACTAAAAGCATGTATTTGAGCAGCTGCTTTTTTAAATGTGAAGGCAAGGCACTTTCTGTAGAAATCTTGCCATTTCTATTGTACTGTCTATTTTACGGAGTATTGTCCAGTCTGACCATGGGGTCAATTTTCCTGGGACATCCACTCCTGGGTAGATTGGTGTCCGTCTTCAATGTCTTCCACTTGTGAATAATCTTCCTCACTGTGAAATGATGGACTTCATATTGTTGGGAAATGGCCGTATTTGTGCTGATGTACTTAATTTCCAACCCTCATTTTGACCCTTATGATCCGTTTTTAAGGGGTGGTTCCTTTAAGGCTTGACTGTAAACTACCGCTGTTATGATTGGCTAACATCATTGCATAGAAAATAAGCAATAAAATGGCGCTCATGATGAGCAGATCATTGAACTGATTTCTGCTTTGATCTTCTACTGGCACAAATCATATCTCATTTAAAATTAAAGAGATTCTGCTTCCCCAATCCACATTTTGGCCCATAGCAGCAGATAGTAAAATATGATATTATCTACAAGATTATGGATTGAATTGAGAAGCCTTTTAAACTGCAAATCAGTTCTTGAATTTGAACTGAGGTAGCTAACAGGATACAAAATTTATTATGAATTTGAACTTCATTAAGTAACTTAATTTAGTGTTTTATATATATATATATATATATATATATATATATATAAAAACCTTGGTTTTGACGTCAAGGTTCAGTACAGCAGGGGATAAAACTAAACATAAACATAAAATTGCTTTTTTAAATTTTTTTTTATTAAACAGTGGTTTACAGAACAGTGGTTTTTCTTCCTTAGCTTATGCTCTAAATTAAATTTACGTTACTATAAGGTTACAATTAACAGCAGAGCCCAAACTTAATTTTAATTACTACTTATTTTTAAATACAATAGTCAACACTCAGCTTTAAAAAAATTGTATGCAAACATGTAAATTGAACATAATGCTTTTTTTAAATTTACTTCTAAATGATAAAATTTCTATTTGTTGTTGAAATATATTCAGGTAAATTAAAAAAAAAATAATGAGTAGCCTATATAGCTAGTCTAATATTTTGCGAAATGCTCTTCTCTAGACTTCATTTCTCTAGCGAACTAACAAGCATGTTTACAAGCTGTTTTAGTGACATCTTTCCGCAGTTGAAATGCTGATTGAATGATTACATGGGGCATAAGATGTTCATTCATGTTTATTTCATGTTAAAACTAGTAGTAAAGAGGCCATTTGATATGAGGCGTTTATACAGCGATCTGTCACGTCACATCAAAGAGCGCCAAAACTGCATTTATTGTTTGAACTTTCTGGGGGAAAAAAATGGACAGAATTTGAAAGATGAGCTTTTGTTTCTTATCAAAAGTAACAATATATAAAATTGTAAGTTTCTAATTAAGTTTCACTGGTGCAGTGGTTAAAACAATGCTGTATTTATTTGGTACACATGTGTACCGAACC
Source organism: Spinibarbus caldwelli (assembly GCA_039654775.1). Classification (NCBI taxonomy): domain Eukaryota; kingdom Metazoa; phylum Chordata; class Actinopteri; order Cypriniformes; family Cyprinidae; genus Spinibarbus; species Spinibarbus caldwelli. Next base: position 12,948,624 of record CM077263.1, read on the forward strand.
GAAAGACCTGTATGTGTACCATTACTCTCCTAATATGTTATTTTTTCTGCATTAATTATTTATCCAGCCCCAGATTAGACAATATTAATAATACAGCCCTGCATCTGGAAAATAATTTATGTTGATTTGCAAAAAAAAAAACAAAAACCCTCAAAGAACTTTATGTAAACACAAGGTTAAAGTAGCTTTTCCACAAAATCTGTCATTTTTCTGTGGCTATTTGGATGTAGTAAAACACCCACAGATGAACCAGAAAACATCTGCATGGGTAAAGTGTGCATTTTGTTCTGCTGCTGGTCATAATTCAAATCCTGAAATAGGCATTTCAGAAGAACTAGGCATAAAATAATGTCTTCAGAATCTTTCATATATGTCCAAATCAACTGGGAACTGAACTAATAGTTATAACCTGGCTTAGAAATCACACCTTTGTGGCAGTTTTTCTTGCAATGTTTGCATTAATGTTTAATACAGGACTTCTTCACTTTAGAAATGGTTGTCAAAAATAAAAATGCTATGAAATGCACATAATATTTTGAAAGAAAGTGTGATACTATACTATAGCAAAACAGGCACTATTTTTGGAATCAGCACCCCAAAAACAATAAGAAACAAGGGTTCAGTAATTCATTGATGTATGGTTTGTTAGGATATGACAATATTTGGCCGAGATACAACTATTTGGAAATCTGGAATCTGAGGGTGCAAAAAATCTAAATATTGAGAAAATCGCCTTTAAAGTTGTCCAAATGAAGTTCTTAGCAATGCATATTACTAATCAAAAATTAAGTTTTGATATATTTATGGTAGGAAATTTACAAAATATCTTCATGGAATATGATCTTTGCTTAATATCTTAATGATTTTGACAAAAGAAAAATCAATAATTTTGACCCACACAATGTGTTTTTGGCTATTGCTACAAAAATCCCCTTGCTACTTAAGGTTTTGTGGTCCAGGGTCACATTTATGTAATTTTTATATGTTCAGCTTGGGGTTGCTTCACCCAGAGATGTACAAATATGTGTAGATATTGACAAATGGTTGAAAGAACTCTTGTGTTATGCTCTTTCAAATGTTCAGTCTTTGAATATGATACATGCTTGGATCATTTAGTATAGCCTAGAGCTTGACATGGTCATGAATTCACTATTCCTCCATGTAGCTGCATGTGTGCTTCTTCATATGGATGGAAGTTTAGAATCTGGTATCCATGGTTACAGTGGGGAGACTATCATCAGTGAAGCACAATATCTAATTGATAATGAATTAATTTTCTTGGGAAAAAAAAGGGCTTTTTTTTTTGCAGTTTTGTCCCATAAAACCGATATAATGATATATACACACATTTTTGATTGGTAGTCTGTATTTAAAATATTTTATTTATTTATTTTTGGTCATCACACATTTTGGAATCAGAAAAAACAGAGACAAGCAAGCAATAAAGAAATCCTCAGGTACTGTTCTCAGATCAGTTCAGGAGTGTTATACTGCCTCTCAGCACCTTGAGACAGAAACATTCCTCATCCCTTCTGCATAAACAGTCGTCTCTTTGATCTGGCTCAACTTATCGCTCCAGCGGCGTGCAGCATCCTGCAGCAGACCAGCACTCACGCTTAAATTAAATAAGGCCTCAAAGGCCAGCTATCTTCTGATGAAGACACTCTGCCTACATATTTATCAAAGTTGGATTATTAGAGTTTGCTTTAGCTTCTACTTTTAGGCATTTTATGAAATCTCGTAATCCAATTATCACAATATTTGGGGTTAGAGGAGAAAGATTAATATTCTTTTTTCCTTTCCTTTCTTTCTTAGTTATTAGGTTAATAAAGCTCTGGACTGTTTTGCAGTATCGCAAGAGCTGTGTTCTGACGAGTAAGTCTAAGAAATCGATGAAATAGCAAAAGAATGAATAAATAAATAAATAAAGCTGGCTTATGAAAGTTATGTAAATTCGGACGCAAATCAGGCAGTGTGCTGAAACGCCACCGTTCTTTGGATTCAGACAAATGCGTCCAATTTTCAGGTTATTGTGCTTAAGCAAAAAGCTTACAAAGTGCTTTTCTTTTCTTATAAAGCTTTTTAAAGTTTATGCACAGTGTGCAGCTCTTAGCATTAAAACGGAACTTTTTATTTTGACACCGTTTTATGTTTAATGCAATGCATTCCACTGAATATTTTACCTGCTGAAGTCTTAATGCAGTGTTTTTATTGATTTTACCAAGATCACACCTGGTTTAAATCGCAGCAGAACTGGCTCACCGTTGTTTCTGTCACTTGCTGTGTTCTGCTTTACATTTTTTATGACCAACTTTATACTGCGGGTTTATCAACTCTGCCCTCTTTTCTGAACAAACTGGAAAAGTGCCAGTGTAATGTGACTCTGCACCATTCCCACACCAGCTGCTCTTCCCTGAGAACCAGGACAGAGCGAGAGTGCTGCAGGCCCTGTCCTGTGGAGATTACTGGATGTGGCCTTTGAACTGCGTTAGTTCAGTAGATTTAACTGTCTACCCATCCCCACAGAGCTATGTCCCATCAGCAGCAAGGGAAAAAGAGCATCCCGTATGGCTGCTGTTATCAGATTTGTGGTGTTGTGCCCTTTTAGGCCTTATAGTATAAGTTCAGCCCAATGTAATTCCTCAGTGTCAGAGTTTCTGCACCGTTGATCGCCCTCCCTCCACTCTCTCAGAACTCTTTAGAAGGGTAATCGCAAGTATGGTTTTGGACTAGACTGGCCACCGTAGACCTAACCTTGACAATCAGTGACTGCATTCTGATTTACAGGGTCCAAACGCACTTGGATAACTGCAGTGGAAATCTGAAGTGGTTTGTTTTGAAAATTTGTTCAACTGGAACTCCCTGCAACATCAACAACACAGATAACACTTAAGTCATGCATATTTATGAATTAATAAAATAGTATATTATGATTTACTAAACAGGGCAAATTAGCATTCTAGCGCAATTCCATGAAAACACTGATGGGAAGGGACAATTCTGCGTGTGATTTACTGACAATGCACACATTAAAGTACACGGAGCCAGATCATTTCCATAATGACCAGCGCTATGTAATCTAATAACCAAGAGCAGCGCATTACCACCTGCTTTAAGACAATGGCGCAAATATCAGTAATTTGACGAGCACAAACGTTAGTAAATCGCATTGCGTGATTTAGTTTAATACTCTCCTCCCATAAATTTTGCATATTCAATAAGTTCAGGTGCAAAAATAACTGTGTCTACGCCTTTTCAGCCCTAAATCTTCACTGCGCGTCTTTAGTAAATCCTGACAGTACTATTTTAATGCCAAAAGACGGTTTGCGTTGGTGCAATCTCTTAGTAAATCTGGCCCATAAAGAAATACATAAATATTTATACATAAAACACATACACACAATACTTAATTTAAAAATATACCGTATTAACAGTGTTGGAGTGTAACTAGTTACATGTAATGGTGTTACGTAATTTAATTACAAAATAAATGTAACTGTAATCCTTTGCATTTACTAAGAAAAGTGTGCAATTAAATTACAGTTATGAAAATGTTAATGTTTACAAAGGGGGTTACATCTGAATATTTCCTATATTAATATTTACTATTTCTGGTTATGATTTTAAATCTGTATTTAACCTCAGAACTATCTCAAAGTAAAAAGAGGTGCTAAAGTCTGATTTTGTGGTGGATGTGCTTTAAAATTAAATTATTAGAATCTTAATTCAAGTGATGAAGGATTTTAAAAGTCTGATAGTATTCGATGTTGAGTACTACTTTAAGGTTAACCCTGCCTGCTTTAAATGTTTAAAAATGATTAACAGTTCGATAGAAATTTAGAAAACCAATCAAATGTAATCAGTTACATTACTTTAATAAAGTAAATGGAATAGTTACACTGGTGAACTTATGTTAATTTTAGGTATTTGGTAGGGTTAAGGGATCTAGAATATGGCCATGCATTAATATGTGCTTATACTAAATAGTACTAATACTAATAAACAGCCAATATGCTAGTAATATGCATGCAATTAAGCAGCTAGTTAATAGTGAATAGCAGGGGTGTCGCTAGTGGAGGGATGGACATGATTTTTCGATCACAACACTGAATGTAAATTTGAGGGGGCCAAAATTCAGTGCACAGCGACGCCATTGGTGAATAGTGTTCCCTAATCTACCAAATTATTTAATGTCCATGTGTTTATATTATATCTTTCTCCATCTTTCATATAAACACTTTCATAGACATTAATTAGCAGAAAAAACATCAGAGCTTCAACTCCTTGTCCTTTTCATGTCGCAGATGGTGTGCAATGAGTGTTTCTGTTGGGTAAGGTTCCTTCTCCACCTCCTCTGAAATGATACATCAATGCTAGTTTCTAGACTTTTTTGGAATTTCATCTATAGCCGAAAGTCTGTGAAATCCAGTTCACAACACACTATCAGGTGATTGGAATGTTCACAGGCCAAATGTTAACTGACCTAAAAAAACATCCAAACCAAGCCCTCATCTGCTGTCTAGATCTTCAGATGATTCCAAACATTCAGGTCTCATAAACCTAAGCTTTTTGCAAATACAGAATTCTCTAATTAGGACATTCTAGTGATTGACAGAAATAAAGAAACAACAACAATAAAAAAGAAGAGTCTTATAGGCTGCCAACTTCCATTTACCTCCACTTCCATGTGATTGTGAAGCTCTGTCAAAGTAGACAGTTATTAAATACCTAACTCACTGATGCCTTTAATGAGGACCTCTGGGTGATGGCCAGCTCGCCTTGTTACCATGGAGTGATTAAAAATGGATTCCTCATCCCTCCTGTTTTACCTGCCTCCACTCCTCTGCCCCTCTCTCTCTCCCATTCTTCATCTTTAATCAACTACTATAAATACTGACATTGTCATTAAAGGGATGGTTCACCAAAAAATGAAAATTTTGACATCAAGTTATTCAACCTCGCGCTGTTACAAACCCACATGACCTTCTTTTGTCCACGGAACACAAAAGAACACACTCTTATCAAAATAAAAGTTCTTATTGGAATCTACGATTCCATGAAGAATCTTTAAAGAATAGTTTACCAAGAAATGAAAAATTGCTGAAAATGCACTCACCCTTAGGCCATCCAAGATGTAGATGAGTTTGTTTCTTCATCGGAACAGATTTGGAGAAATGTAACATTATTAACTTGTCCACCAATGGATCCACTGCAGTGAAAGAGTGCCGTCAGAATTAGAGTCCAAACAGCTAACAAAATGTCATAATAATCCACAAGTAATACACACAACTCCAGTCCATCAATTAATGAAATTTTCAGCAAATTTTCAATTTTGGTGAACTATTCTTTTAACATCCATGGAACATTTTCAATGCACAAAAGGTTTAGATGGATCTGATGTTAGATATTAAAATGTTAATATCTCCATAATAGTTCCTCTGGCATCACTGGAACATTTATTTTTAAATGTGCCACAGTGTCAATATCTAGAAAAGGACAAAAAGCACCATAAAAATATTCATTTGAAGTTATGTACTATATTCAAAATCTGAACACACTTTTCTATTCACCACCCATCACGTCTCAAAGCATTGCAACTAATATCAATGAGTAAACTTATTAATATTGGTCATCAAAGTGAAACTTATCAAAAGTCAGTGCTCTAAAAAACACAAATTCTGTATTTTGGGAAGTACATCAAAATGCAAAAGGAATGAAACCTCGCGACAGGAGGTAAGCTGGGGAACTGCTGTGTGCGTGCGGGCAGTCTATGTACCAGCACACGTCACATGGGGCAGCGGTGCTGTCTCGACTGCTTAAATAAATCTCTCTTGTGGTAAAGGATGATTGGAGCATGCTGGGCTCAATACTCATTGAAGTATATTTAATAGGACTTAATTGCTCCCACAAGCTCTGTTAATGTTTAAGTGCTGGATGATGCTGTCTCTGGCTCTCCTTATTAGGGTTTGGATCAGGTCCTTAACGGCGATACAATTGTTTGGTCAAGATTTAAAATGTTCCTCATTATCACAGCAGGCGTTCACTAAATCCAGCCACTATTGAATTCTAATTGAAATAAATTCTGATTAATTTTTATATAGTAGACCTGGAATATGGTTATTGAGCTGTGAGACAAAATCCCAAGCTTACAAGTCTAGGTGGAATTTTTTTTTTTTAAGTGTCATGATATGCTATGTATACAAAAAATGCAAAATCCATTTGTTGTAAAGCAACAAATATGAAGCTAGACTCTGCAATGCTATTGAAACTACATGATTCTCCTGTTTTCACATTTAATTTGCACCACCTGCTGTCTCTGTTTCACAAATCGCTCAGTCCTGTTGTTACAATTTCACTGCAACCTGATTAAAGTCGTTTAAGCTATATCAAATAATAAGCAGGTAATTATAGCTGCATTGCTATACAGACCAACAACTTTATGTACAATCTATTTTTGATCTGATGTTAGATTTATGCATCAGATTAATACAAATTCAAGAAGTTATCTTTGAATAACTTACATTTTATTACTTACAATATCCAAAGTTTCTTGGTCTATTTTTGCTCCACCAATGAAAATAGTTCCAAACAAAGCCACAATACAATTATTCATTGGGCATCTGAATAAATCTGTTTTTGAATGAATCGGTTTTGTGAATGATTCAATGACTCACTCATAAAAACGGTTCCGGAAGAGCATACTAGCATACTTCTCTTACTACTTTTACAATACATTTCTATCATATTTCTATCATATCATGGAAATAGTAAGAATAGTATGCTATTATGTGATTCCAAATTCAGCAAGTAACTTGATTCATTCCCATTCCTGAATGAATCAAATGCTGAAATTGGAACGGCATGCTACTTTCAGAACTTCATGCTACTTGTCCTTCATGCTGCTTCATGCTTTTACTATGTCCAAACTCACAGTTTTTTATTTTTTATTTATTTATAATTTTTTTTTTTTAAAACAGTATTCATAAAGACCCGCTATTTCTGGTGAGATACTAAAGTGCGCAAACAGTGTACATTTTACTATCCCATCAAGCCATGGGACAGATTTGTAAATGGCTGTGAAGTAACGCAATTGGCACCAAGCTTAAATATGCTATTTTGGATATAGATTCATTCCTAAATGAATCAGTGTTTTCAATGAATCAGCTGAATGAATGATTCATTCATTCACTTGTCACCACCTACTGACACAGCAGTGTAACTTAAATAAAGAGTCAATGAAAAATCCCTACCACAATCTGTCTGGATTTTTTTTTTCTAGAATATAATGTTAAAACTTCTAAATGGATATTTTAGAGCATCATGGGAACTATTTTAACTCTTAGTGCAGGGCATTATGTCTTGTCTGCTGTTCTGTTAAAGAACTTGATGTTGTCTGATATCTGATTCTGTTGTTGCATACATATACAATTTTCTTTATGTCCCATTTGGGTATTGTGAATTATGGGCTGGTTTTGTTTTGATGTGATGTGATGTATAAGTCTGTACATCTTTTATCTGAAATATACATAAACATCCACAAAACTGGGAGGGAGCTACTACTTCACAGAGCCGTGCATAGCTATGTCAGAGCTCCTCAGGGTGTTGGATTTCCTAGTGAAAGATTCCGGCTCAAAACAAATTGAGGGAGTACTCACACACTGAGCTGTCACACACGATTATTGGGAATATCCTACGACACCATCATCCATGCATGTAACAATGCATTTGAATGTGTTTGAACAGGATTAAATAGGGTCAAATTATGTACATCATGCATAATCAGAGGGATCAGTTTCAGACAGTAAATCCCGCAAGAATTCACGTGCACAGAGAGCAGATGGTGATAAAACAGGTTTCATTGTTGGCCCCTACAACTGGATGGAAGTATTTGATCCCTAAAACAACAGCATGATTAGACTGATAAACTGAATCTCATACATGGCCCATCATGAAATGCATAGAGAGCAGTACAGATCACCCATATCACCAGGGTAGATGATATATTTAAAATCTGCATGAAATGAAAGTTCAGAAAAAAAGGTGCAAAACTAAGAACTGTTCACTGAAAGGTTATTTGGGGAACCAAAAATTGTTCTTCTATGGCTTCACTATGAAAACCCCCTTTTGGAACCTTTATTTTTCTTAAAAACATGAAATTTAGACATGAAGATAGCACAATTCATTGCACAGACTGCATCTATCCCTCATAGCCTTGTTTTCATTAGTGAAAAATTAAATATGGCCTCTACCCTGAGGTCCATTGATCAGTGTTGCCATTTCCATATTTCAGATCTTGTATTGAGGAGTTTAAACTTTTAGAGGAACTGTGGCAATATGAATATGACTCCCTGTCTAATTTCATATTTCTATTGTCTCGGTTGTCAAGTTTATTCATTGACGTAATAAAACTGGAAACATCTGTCGCTGGTCCATCTGTCCACTGTTCAGACAGGCGAAAAATGTGTGTGTGAAGCATCAGGCTCTTCGTTATTACTATATTTATGACTAGAGAGTTGGAGAAACTATGAGCAGTGGTTCATGTTTACAAATCAGATTAAACTGAATTTTTGCTAAGTGCTGCCGGATAAGAATTTTCCTCCCATATTGAGTGAAAACAGACTATAAGATGCTCATATTATTATTATTATTATTATTATTATTATTATTATTTTTAAAAAATTCATTCTCCACTCAAAGTTCTTTTTTTCCAGTATATATCTTCCATTACATTCCTCTATTTTTGTTCATAGTGGAGTGCCACAAAACTCCACATCAATCTGAGATTTTGTCACCGGAAACAAATAGCACTTGTGTTGAGAGACAGTACATTATGGTTCTCAGTCAACTGAAACTGCTCAAAGTATGTTTCAAGTTGGTACCATTTTCAAGACTAGCTGAGGTGGAATTTATTTGTGAACAATGGAATGTTTGATATACGATCGATATTAAAGCAATGTGAGCTGTGAGATATCACCAATTTAACTCCCTTTTCAAGAACAATATACCAACAAATCAATATATGGCTACAAATGAGCACAACAACAGTCACACAAAGCCTCTTATTGGTTTTGAATGTACAGTAAATCAACTTTGTACCTTTAATTGCAAGAGTGATGAATATATTTCAGGGTGTCTAGCTGTTTAGCTGACAGTGAAGGGCAGTGAAGATGCACCAGTGAATCTCTGGATCTTTTGTAATTGTGTCACAGTAGAAAATGATGGATAAGGCACGTTTGCGCACCGCTTTCAAAACAATTATCAGTGACACACTAATGTCTTCCTGTGGCAGTTACGAACAGCATATTTAGCTAGATACATTCATTCCTTTTTTGTTTGTTTGTTTGATCAGTGATAGTTGGTTGCTAAAACCGGATATCTATAAGGTGTGAGATCAAGTATAGCTTTTAGTATTAAATGGACCAAACCAGATGCTTGAGAAGGGATTTAAATTATTGAACACAGACTAAGAATCAACCCTTTTGGCTCGAAATGAATTGCAAGCTTGAAGTGAGAGGTAAATTCTAGTAAATACTATGGCTTACACACAGATAAACTCTCACGCACACACAAACACACAGAATTATTGAATGCGAGCACATTTCCCCCTATAAATCCAGATTAATGACAAAAGCTCTCAGTAAACAGCAAAAGTGCTCTGATAGCAAAAAGAACTATAAAGCTTGGAGGACAATAGGCAACGGTTAAGCTTTGCTCCATAGAGAACATGTGTTTGGACCACATTCATGTGTTCTGAATTGCAATTCACTCTTATATCACTTTAATCATGTTGCTTTGGGCATCAGAAGATGATGAAAATCAATAGCTTTAAAAATATGAAATACTAAAGTGTTTCTATCCCTTTTAATCCCAAAGATTAATAAGAAAATTAAGGAAGAGCGAAATGCTTCTTTAATACACTAATTACATAACTAAAACTTTTTCAGTGTGATGACAGAGCATATGTTTTATAACAGGTTAAGTTGATACCCCACTAGATGTCTTTGTAAGTGAGTCATTTACTTATTCACCTGATTCATTCAACAACACTGATTCATTCAGAATGTAAACAAGTGACCATCTGTATACAGTAAGTGAGTCATTGAATCATTCACACTGAATGAAAAATGAAATGCAATGGTTTAAAGGAATGGATCAACAATGGATCCTCTGCAGTGAATAGGTGCTGTCAGTATGAGAGTTTAAACATCTAAAAATAACATCACTATAAATTATCCACATGACTCCAGTCCAAGCGAAAAGCTGTGTGTTTATTTAAATGTACCTTTTGTGGCATATATACTTCCTCAGATGCAGCTTCTGTGCTGCTTTTGCAGTATAAAAGCAACATAAGTATACATAACAACTTTAAGCATGCAAATAATTTGCCAAACAATGGCCCAAAATTAATGGGAAATGAATGAATGAGAATAAATGGAGGCAGTATTTCTCTCACTGACCCTGAAAAGGTTTCCAAAGAAAGAATGGGCAAACTATGAGGGTGGTCTAATGAGCTGGATCTGTGTGTTTTGTCGTGTGTATCAAGACACCAGGAGAACAACCATGAAAAGCTTGGTATCGTCAGAAGCATGGAAATAACAAGCATGGCACTCGCCAGCGTGGTATTTAAAGGCCAGGAATGAAGCTCGCACGCACAATGCTCCAATCAGACCGCTGCTTTTTTGGGAAATGCCGTTCCACTCAAATGCCTTTTGAAACCTCTCATTTCAAAGACAAATATGCTTGCCCTCTCATCTGAACCCAGTGTAATAAGATGTAAACAACTGAAACAAGAGTAGAAACAGCTCAGCAGATAAAACATGGCTATTCTGGGAGAGACTGCCGGAGACGAGAGATGACACCTTATCCTGGCAAGCACAAAATACCTTAAGAGAATTATGAGGGAATTATGAGGATTCCATAACGATAGTAAAGCACAACCGGGTAATTTCATTCAACTTCTGATGTTGCAATTCTGTTATGATTCATATTCAGTTAGTCATAATTAAAAGGAAAATATATTGCAGTCTTTGTTTTAGATATGATATAGTGCAACGTAAAGCGGTGCTCTAAAATTAGTGCTAAGTAGTCTACATTCACTAAATCAGTTTGTTCAAAAACACTGTTTGATTAAAGAACTATTCAAGTGACTGCTGAAAACATACCTCTGGGAACTTTTTCGCAAGATGCGAAATACGTATCACTGCAGTTTCCAACAGAAACGAGCGCTTGTAATCGTTTTCGTACACAGTTATGATTACAGCTCAATATGTTTTGCTTTCTGGATGTAACAAGCTTGCTCGGTAGCTCAGCCGACACGGAATTGGACTTAGGATATGGAATCCTTGGGTACAATCCAATCAAAAACATGACTCACGAAGAAAGAGCTGAAAGATGAGAGTTCGAAAAACAAGTTGAAACGGCATGCTTGCAATTGTAATTTTACATCACGTTCGCTTTTGTTCATACTATTGGTTAGGTTAGGTGTAGTGCAGATCGTACGTTATTTTAAAATGTCACAGAGCATTAGACTTATAGCGCCACTCAATGGACATTTCAAGTCAGAACTGCAGTAACACCTGTAAAACCAATGTCACATAAAACATACCATATGTATGTTCATCTGTTCTGGGGAAAAAAACGAACACTCTTTTAGCGCCACCCAGTGGACATTTCACATTGAATATGTCATGAAACGTACATATGGTATGTATTTTGCGTCCTGTGAAAATGTTCCCAGAGGTACGTTTTTGTCATGAAACCAGGTTGCAATAATTGAATCATTCACTAACCAATTAACAAAATAGCCAAAAATACGGCTTTGATTACCAGGAACAATGGCACTCTTGCTCATGTGACGAGAGATTTTAAACGAAACACGATAATCCAAAGCACCTCCTCTCTATGCAAGACACTTGAAAAATAGCAGGAAATAATCTATATTTACAGTTAACCAACAAACGACTTCTGTCATCTGGCAAAAATACTGTATCAGCTGAAGTTTTTCAGGTGTGGAAAATGCATGCAGTTCAGAAGGAACTCTCAAAAGTTTTAGATTGACTTGACTACTAAAGTCTCTGAAGGAGAGAAAAAATGTTTAAGCAGTCAAAACTTGAAAAAGAAGATCTTTCATGTCAGCCCTGTTGGCCTTTCCATGTTTCTGAGACTAAATGAACAGCAGAGGGGAAAATCTTGACCTGATATCAAAGGGAGTCCATAACCTCACAAGATCCCAATGTCATTCAAAGTTTTTGAAGTCTGAAAGAATGTATGTTCATTGTTGTCTGAAGTTCACAGGAACATCGAAGGATGTCAGGGGCATGATAGGTACTGGCTGTTATTGAGCTATAGGCGTGAATGTTTTTCCACATTAGCCTGGATTTTATTTTTGCGCCTTTTTTCATTTTTGGTATTTGTCTTTGTTCTATTGCATTTTTAAGTATGAGATGAAAATCAACTCCTGTTTGGCAAGGGGGACCTAAATGTCATTCTGAATAGACACATAGCCAAAATATATATAGAATGCCAACACTTGAGGGTTAAGGGAAGTTACAGTAGATTTTGTGTAAATGTTTAATCAGCTTACGTTTTATTAAGACCAAAATACTTGTAGTGGTTATGAAATTTCTGCATTGTAATACCACATTTATACACATCTATTTGACTTCATCCTAAATTAAAAACAAACAAACAAACAAACTTTATCTTTCTCTTTATTTATTCCTTCCCTTTTTAGCTTGTACTTATTTGAACAATGCCTGAAACTTGGTATTACGAGCATTTCCTGTGTCTGTTTGCCTCTTTAAGATGAATCGCTTTATGTATTCCCCAGTTGTAAGTTGCTTTGGATAAAAGCATCTGCAAAATGAATAAATGTAAATGTAAATGTAAATACAGCAAGCGAATGATGTAACCCAAGAACTTCGTTCTCAAGAGTACTGAACCTTGCGCAGCTGCAGAAAATGAGTTTGCAGCACTAAAAAGGCGAATGCAATTTGTCATTTCATGTCAGTATATTGTAATAATATTTAAATATTTAAGAGTTTGAAATTCTAAATATAAACTAGAGATATAAACTCAGAATTGTGATATATGAACTCAAACTTGCAAGATATAAACTCTGAATAATGAGATATAAACTCAGAAACGTGCAATTCTGAGAAAAATGTTAGATTACTTTTTTATTTTCTATTTTGTGGTGAAAATAAGTTGGAATTGCGAGATGTCAACTTGGAATTGTGAGAATTTTTTTTTTTAGAAAAGTTTATATCTCACAACTTTTTTCTTCCGATTTGTGAGACACTTTAATTGAATGTTTGAATTATAAGTACTTTTGACAAACAAATCAGTCCGTTGTGAGCAAAATGAGAACCAACATGTATTTGTAAAGGGGGTTATGTATATATAATATAACCCACAGTATATTTGCCATGGGTTTAGCTCCTGGTGTTGGTCACCCAGTCTATTTTATCATCTGGCCAGTTACTGTATTTTCAATTATAGCGAAAAGCTGTAAACAATAGCTGTGTATCATGGGATCATGAGAGCTGTACACCATTAACTTGGATCAATGTTGATTTTATAATGTAAAGTCTGTTCTGCAGTCTGAAATATGCAATTCATTCATTGAGAGACTGTTGAGTTCTGAGATGAGGTATTAGGATGCCTATCATCTAACATTTTTTCTCAGGTCTCCTTTCCCCTGGTTCCCCTGGTTAATTATTTCTATGCAATATTTCAGGAACCAATTATTCTCTCAAACAGCTAAATGAATATGCTCACCACAGCAATTCAGGTAATTCCATTTTTCGGAGACATCTGCACAGCTCATAGGTCACAAAGAGTCAGTCTTTTCAGGATTTATAATTTCATGACATTAGCGTTTCTACCCTCCAAAACGGATTTCATTCTCAGTTGCACTGATTTATATGAGAGGCCTCTCATTTGAATATAATGAACTGTTGACCTCTAAAGATGGAGTAATCTATTATGAATACAAGAGAAATAATGCTAGAATTTGATTATTAGAATGAAAGGATGACAGATGTTGGTACTTTGTCTAGTGGAATACAAGAAAGGATCAAAAGGAATCTAGACTATTAAATATACCTTGTATTTGTGAGCTAAAGGTCCTAATTAAAATAATTTTATATGAGAATTTATAAGCCTTTGAAAATGAGTTCTTAATGATATTACTATCAATATAGCATGAGTTTGATGTTTCAAAGAGATCATATTGTATTCCTTGATCTAACATGTATTAACTGAGATGTTTTGTTATGCTCTTTGAAGTGAGTTTCCTAGTCTTACCCGACAGATGTATTATTGATTTTCATAAACGTAACTTTCATATACAGTAGCATAGTTTCAAGATGGATGCATTATGTTTTTATTGCAGGATTAATTATAGTCTGGTATGTAACTAAAAATACTTGTTTTGCAACACAAGATGGTCTAAAATGTAGTGCATGGATGTTTACTCATAAAATTAAAGGAATAATTTACCTAAAATTACTCACCCTCAGGTCATCCAAGTTGTATGAGTCTGTTTCTTCATTGGAACAGATTTGGAAAAATGTAGCATTACATCACTTGTTCACTGATGGATCCTCTGCAGTGAATGGGTGCCGTCAGAATGAAAGTCCAAACAGCTGATAAAAACATCACAATAATCCACAAGTAACCCATATGACTCCAGTCCATCAATTAGTAACAAGCAAAACCAAACGTTCAACTTCAACTTCAAACCGCTACTTCTTGGTTAAAATACGAGTCCTCTATCCATTATATTGCTTTCTCCAGTGAAAAAGTAGTATCTGAATCAAGAAATAAATATACATATATCAAGCACTGTTTATAAGAGGAAAAAACAGTCCAAAACAGTTGTATATCAGTGGATTTTGATGTAAGAGGACAATAGGGGATGGATTTTTTCACTGGAGGAAGCGTTATTATGGATTATGGGCTTGTATTTGGTGACCAAGATGTTTAGTATATAACTACTTAAATTTCAGTCTGTTCCTCACACAAAGCTATTATTTGATTTCAAATATAGTGAACATGTCTTATGGACTGCTACGATGCTTTTTAGAGCTTGATAGCCCTTGGTCCCATACACTTTCATTGTATGGAAGAGAGCAGCTCAGACATTCTGCTAAACATCACAATTTGTGTTCCACACAAGAAAGTAAGTTCTGGGTTTGGAATGACACAGGGTTGAGTAAATGATGACATTATTCTCATTTTTGGGTGAATTGTTCTTTTAAGTTTGTTTTTCTTTTACCTACTGTGCTTGTTGATGTGGTGCAAAGCAAATGTTTATCTCCATTCTGAAGTGATTACGTCAAACACCTGCTCAGCCATAGAGGAAAAATCACAGGATGAGACGTGTTGCATTTTTAGCAGCACTGCTTTTGATAGACGAGAACCTGGAGAAAAGTGAAAGTATCTGCTGTCCTTTTCTGCCTTTGCACAGATGGTGTTTCTTTCACATGCTGCTGAGAGTTTGCTTTTCAAACAGGTGGGTAAATATCACACAAAAATCCAAGCATACGCAGGTGAGGACTGCCGGGCACTTTTGTTCCAGACAGCATGAAAAAGACAGTGAAGGAGCAATATTCTCAGGAGACTGTGAATCCAATTCATATGTTATTCCAAAAAAAAAAAAAAAAAAACCTGGAAAGAACAAAAAGATTAACATGATACATTTACAGCTTTTTTAAAAAGTGTTTTAGAACTTTAAAAAGTGCTCATGTGATACCATCTAAATTAACTTTTTATGCATGTTAAAATAATATTTTTTTATTATTAACCATGAATAACACAAGTCTTTAAGTCTACAAAGAAAAATACTTTATGTGAATATCACAATACTGTTTAGATTAAAAGGAGTCTTTCATGCACTTTCTTTAATTAAAAAAAACAAAAAAACATACAAATTTCTTATTGAGTGGTATTTATACTTTTTTTTTCTCAATTAAATGAAATGTCCTGCAACAGGAGTTATAAACTGCAGCACATATTATAGAAAACTGTTAACAAAAGGTGAGAAAAAAAGGTGAGTGTTTACTTGGAAAAAGTAATTTTTGAAAGAATTAGCTTATAATTCTGACACGCAATTAATTTTTTATTGCACTTTTCACAATAAATATTGATTCACAGCCACAGAGGAGAAAAGAGAGAACTACTTAAAATTACAAATATTTTTTCTCATAAAAATAGGCAGGTTTGGTTTTTATTTTTATTGTGAAAAAACTATTACTGTAAATAGAATAAAATAATTACGGATTTCCAACCCTCTTAAAAAAAACAGAATGAATCAAGATTGGTATATATTAACACAAACTAACAATGAAAATACTTCTAAAGCATTTATCATTTTTTTTTGTTAAGGTCAATTTCAACATTTACTACTACATTACTAAAATCAAAAGTTGTAGACAATCCGTTAACATTATTTCATTGACTTGGACTAATATAATGAATAGTTGTATTAAACAGTTATAAATAGTTGTATTAAACTTTGTTCGAATAAATAGTTTTTCGAACAAAGATTAATAAAAAACTATAACGTATTGCTAGTTAATGGATTACTAACGGGACTTCATTGTAAAGTCTTAACCAACATAATCAGTATCTCAAGATAAAATCTTAACTTTGTCAGCATTAAAAACATTTTCTTTTTCTTTCTCTTTGTCGATTTTCCACAGACCCCTATAGCGTACCCGTTTGTGCAATAAGTATATTTCTACAGTAATAATTCGTTATAATTACTTAAACATCTCGTACGACCGCCCTTGTAATTTGTGTGAACTCTACGGCCAAGATCTTGCCCATTATCATCAGTCCTGCAGAAACAGCTTTAGTTACAAACATAAAAGCAACTCTCATGCAAATGTTATCTATTCTCTGCTGCCCATGAGAAGGCGCTCAAAGCAATGGCCCCTGTCCCGTGAGGGCTGCTCCACTGTTTCGTGGAACGTACCAACTCAGAGGAGAGAGGGGTTCAGTGTTTATATGGACGAGCGCGCTCTGCGTGGAGTAACTTCAGCACCTGGACAGCGACCTCCGCTAGACGGGCGCCACATATACTGAAGCGCGCCGCGCCACGCGCTTCGACATGGCTTGAAATACCGCATTAAAGTGCTCCACTGTAGTCTTTAGCTGTTGAAAAGCCGGACTGTTGCGCTGAATTTGATCGACACTGAGTACCAGAGCCGAGAAGCGTCGGTTAGTGCGGGTCTCGCTCATCTAGAGGCTTCGCTCTTTGGAGCTGCTCCTCCGGACAGCGCGCTTGAGAAGGAAAAGTAACTGCGTCTCCGCTCGTCTCACTGTAGTCGAAGATGGAGCCTCCCGTCGGGACCGGACTGAAGCTCTTGCTGTGGATTTTAAGCCACATCAGCATCTCTCAGGCAGCTTCTCCATCATCCCGTAAGTTGCAGTTGATTCCGTGGCTCTTTTGCAGCGGTGGGCACTGGGAGGCACCTGGCACGCTGCGGTGCTTTAGTCTAGAAGTCCGGTGGCATTTACTCTACAGATGTAACCGGTGTAGTTATGAATTCTTCTGAACAACTTACATTATTTGCAGTTGCATGTTGGTCTTGTGGTCATTGCATTACATTGCAGTTTATAGCGGTCGGCAAGAACCGACAATAAATCGAGGCTTTGATGGAAAGATGGTTCATATATTTAGATGGTGCAGATGATGTTTAACCTAAAACAATAACCTAAAGCATCTCGGTGGCACTATGTGTTAAAATACCACAGCGTTTCAGTTTTGTCGAACCAGAGCGGAGAAATTTCAGGGAAATCGGGAAGTGTTGCAACACATTTTGTTTAAACGTCTAGAACTAAAACTTTATTCTCATATTAAAGTTGTTTATAAATATACTGGAAATTATATATTTTTTTACAAGTACAAGAGCTGTGGTTACAACCTACCCCACTCTCACTATACTGTAACGCTTATAGAAACCATTAAGGTTTATGAATGGATTTATTGTGGTCAAACTTAAATATATATTTTTATTCAAATTAATAAAAATATTTTAATTGCCACCCCATCACCTAATTTTAGTTTGAATTCCTTGGAATTTATTTATTTATTTTACATCAAAATGGATATTGGAGTACTTTAAATGTAAATAAATTAAAACAAATAAAACCATTTAGGCGAACAACTTTAAAAACAGAAGAGATCGTGTGTTATTCACAATTATTTTTGTGTTAACCAAATTAATGTCAAATGTACCATTCTGTGAACCAATACACTGGAAAGTGTTACAACCTTCACTGTCTGGTCAGCCACAATATTGCTAGTTTTTCCACATGTAGATGAGAAGGCTTGTGGATGTTATATATCAAATTAAACGAGACAACCTGCTGATTCAGATGCTCTCAGTTCTGCCATATACCGTACATTAACATGATCACAAATCATGAACCAGATGTGTAATATTTACTATCTTATCTCAGTGTTTCTCCTGGTGGTGCTCATTAAATCTGATGGTGTTACAACTTACTCAGTGTTACAATACAACACGTCCTGCTCTCTCCATTACAAATAAGTTAAGGAACCCTGATGTTCAAATGTGCCGCATTTAGCCACATTGGCAGATTATTTAAAATGTAGTTTTATGAGTCATGTGTTAAGAGCTGAAAATGAGCTGCTGGATTCCCTTCTGAGCTGTCCTTAACACTGACGCTTTACCTTGACTGTCAACTCAGCGTCTGTTCAACTCTTAAACAGTTGGCTATTGGATGAACA
Source organism: Spinibarbus caldwelli (assembly GCA_039654775.1). Taxonomy (NCBI): domain Eukaryota; kingdom Metazoa; phylum Chordata; class Actinopteri; order Cypriniformes; family Cyprinidae; genus Spinibarbus; species Spinibarbus caldwelli. Next base: position 12,967,387 of record CM077263.1, read on the forward strand.
AATGTAGCATGGTAGTGTTCTGTTTGCTGGGATAGAATTGTTTTTGTAGCCCTTTTCTACTTTATTATTATACTTCTTTATTGGTGACAATTTTTTTTTGTCAAAATATGACAGTTAGAGACTGTTATATACTGTATATATTAGGAACACACTTTTCTGAAAGAAAGAAAAAATAGTTTTTGCAAACACACACAATGTTGTGGAATTAGGCATGGGTTTTAATATAGCCTGAAGCAGCCACCACTTTAATATTACTACATAATTTAATTACTTGGCTAATTGCCTTGCAGAGAGTTAGCACTGCAAAATCAATAGAGTCAAGGAGAAATTGGTTATTAGAAATAATTGGATGGTAGGTCTCATAATACAAAATCCATGTTTGTTCTGCATCAACACCTAAAGCAGCTCATAGTCATCACCATTTTTCGACTGTGAGAATTATGAATGACTGATTTCACCAGTATTGATTTATTGCACACACTTGCTGCAAACATGCAAGTAAGCGAAAAGGTTTATCGCCGGACAGACTACAGGTAGCCAGGAATAATAAGATTAACAGCCTGGAATAGTCAGTCATTTAATGGTCCAAATTTAGAAGCAGCCAAGACTCACTTGAATAAAAGCGTGCCAAAACAATGATTAATCAACAAGATCGTTCACTTACGGACATTTTTAATTAATCTTTTCCACTCTGCGGCTACATGTGGGAGAGAAACTGAGTAGCTGAGATAGTTGATTCTCCCTCTGACAGATGGAGAGAGGTTTGAGATAAAGTTTTCAAATGTTAATTGAGCTGCAGAGGTTTTGAAATCCCTTTCTCTCTTTGTTAGCCAAGGCTACCAGAGCATTTGATATAAACATCCATCTCCCTACGAGCTCTCGCGGGTCTGATTAAAAAGAAAAGGTAACTGGATTGATTTGGCTTATATGGGGGCTGCTGCTGAGAATGAAAGTTAGATGAAGCTTTTTTTGTTCACTTTAGTTTCACCACAGCACATAAGCAGAATCATTTGTAATTACTCTGGACAATGGATGGCATTAGTGTAATTTCCTTAATCACGTCATGCACACAATCAGCATGGCTTGCCGTCAGGTTTTGTGCTCTCTGTAGCAGCCAGAGATAGTCAAAGTGGCAGCTCAACGACCTGATCAGAAGCAAAGTTATTTTAGTGGAATGTGAACATGTCACTGTGGATGTTGCTCAATGAAGACTCCTCTTAGAGACCAAGGTTTCATAAGAAATTCATCTCAAGATGACAATTAATGGTGTTATTATGCGTATTTCGGAAGTGTTATTGAATTATGAGAAAAATAGTCACAATTCTGAAAACAAAGTTGCAATTGTGAGAAATAAAGTTGTGAGCAACTGTGAGATTTATAGTTGTAAACAATGAGAAATAAGTTGCAGTTTTGAGAAATTAAGCTGCAATCACAAGATGTAACATCATAATTACAAGAAAAATAGTCACAATTGTGAAAGTCACAAATGTGAGAAATTCTGTTGGAATTCTGAGATACAAAGCCACAATTGTAAGAAATAAAGTTGCAGTTCTGAGAAATAAAGTCACAATTATGAGAAATATTTGCAAACACAAGATATCACAACTTTAACAATAGTCACTATTGTGAGTTATAAAGTTGCAATTGTGAGAAATTTGCAAACGTAAGATATAAAGTTGCAATTTTGACAAATAAAGATGCATTTATAAGAAATAAAGTCACAATTATGAGAAATATTTGCAAACACAAGATATCACAACTTTAACAATAGTCACCATTGTGAGTTATAAAGTTGAAATTTTGACAAATAAAGATGTATTTATAAGAAATAAAATCACAAATGCAAGACATAAAGTCACATTTATGAGCAATGGTCTCAATTCTGAGACACAAAGCCGCAGTTGTGTGAGAAAGTCGCAGTGATTTAAAGTTGCAATCCCAATATATAACATCAGAGCTATGAGAAATAAAGTCAGAAGTGAGAGCGATATAGTTGAAATTATTAGAAAATGTGTTGCAATTGTGAGGTATAAATTGCAAATTTGTAAAATACATAGTTGCAGTTTCAGTGGAATGTGAACATGTCACTGTGGATGTTGCACAGCGGAGACTCCTCTTAGAAACCAAGATTTCACAAGAAATTCATCTCGAGACAGCAATTAAAATTGTTAAACAAGAAATATGTCTACTTGAGAAATGTTATTCTTTGAGATCTTCTTTGTATCGATGATGTCATCCCAATGAATTTTAATGCAACACTTCTGTCTGTTCTAAAAGCAGCAATTGCTGAGAACAAAAGTTGTTACCCATAATGAACAAAATGGCTTTTTTTATTTGACAGATAGAAACAAAGGACTTCTGAAAAGCATAGCAATTAAGACTTAGACCATTACTGCGCAATACAATGCTAGGAAAACACTGAAATTAAACCCACTCGTCTGGTTCAGTTCTTAAGTTGCACACCCTATGGGAAAGCAAGACTGCTGTCTCAGGATGTAACACTTGGTCACCTGAGTTTAAGCCAATTTGCTTGTCCTTACAAAACACGTAGATGCAGCGAGTCTGTTTAAGGCTACTTGGTAAGGTAAATTGAATGCATAAGCTGCTTTATTCAGTTATTTCTTTGTTTGTCTCTGTATTTGTCTGTAATTTCTATACCAACACTTTTCCCACTTAAAAGCAAATGGCAGGCATCTGTGCAGTCAGTCCCTGAAAGATTAATTCACTTAATTTCTGTAAGTAAATTGGGTATTAAGGGACCTTAAACAACAACTTGAATGCAGTGCCAAGCTGAAATAACAACATTTGTCTTTGGCGGAGGTGCACAGATTCTACAATCTTCCTAATGAGCTGCCTTTTTAGTTTTGTATGACTGATTTGAAATTGATTTGAAGGGAAACACTCTCTTGCAAAGCGCTTTGTCTTGTATTAATCAAGATAAGTTTGTACACAAGGCCAGAAAGTCAAACTGACCTTTTAAAATTCTCTAAGAAATTGTTTGTTTCCTTTTGACATTAAGCAAATGCAGTTTGTTGTGATCAAGACCTTTGGATATTGGTAAGCACGGCAATCGTGTTACAAGAGAATGATCAGAGAACATATGAGGATGTAGGTTAAATCAGTTTACTGAAGGGTCAGGGCAAGGCTTGAAATACTCTTTGAATGACTGTAGTAAATCTTAGTGTCCAGTGCCTGATAAATGGCCTTGTTTAAAGGGACCATTCACAACATGCACAAACCACAGTCAAGACTTTTAGTTTCCCTTGGTGATGGATGAAATTTTGATGAGGAATTTTGCTCATTTTATTTTGACTGCCTTTGTTTCCAAACAGCATCTTATGGATGTCCGTTCTGTTTCAGAGAAAAACTTAAATCAGGTTATTGTAAGAATAACTTGATTTATGTTTGAAATGAGAAATAGTTACACTGTGAGATATAAAATTGCTACTGTGGGGAATAAAGTTGAATTTCTGAGGCATAAATTGCAGTTGTGGGATACAAAGTCACAGTTAGGAGAAATAAAGTTGCAAATGTAAAATATACAGTCAGAATTACAAGCAAAAAAGTCACAATTATGAGAAATAACAATGCAATTGTGAGAAATATTGTTGCAAATGTGAGATAAAGTCACAATGAGTCTAGTTTCTGAGATCACTGTTAAAAATAAAGCCACAATTGTGTCAGAAAACAATGATTCTTTTACAAGTCAAAATGAAAGCTTCATTCACAAGATAAAACATCACAGTTCTGAGAAATAAAGTCAGTAGTGTGAAATATGAAGTTGAAATTATGAGAAAAATTGTTACAATTGTGAAGTTGTGAGATTCTGAGTCACAGTTAAAGGAAATAATGTGAAATATAAAGTTATGATTATGATGAGAAAATTATGAGAAAATGAGAAACAGTCGCAGTTCTGAAATTTAGTTTGTCTGAATTGCAACTATTTTTCTTATGATTGTGACTTTTTCACATTTTTTAAGTCACAATTGCGAGAATATGAGTTGCAATCAAAAGATAAACAGAAACTTCACAATTACGAGAAATAGAAATAAAATTGTAACTATAAGATATGAAGTTGAAATAATAAAGCGTTGTGAACTGTGAAGTCACAATTACCTTATTTATTTATTAGTATTATTTTTAATCTGAGGTGGATTCAAGCTTTCATAGCAGCTTTAATCATAGTATATCTAAGAGTTAAAAAGTGCTTCCTTCACATCAATGGAATTCTGTATAGACCCCCAAACATTTCTGATAAGCATTTGACAGATGAAAACTATTTCCTTTGCCAGACCTGAGCTGTGTCTGATCGACTTAAAGCGAAAACAGAAGCGACTTCTCCCCAGCCTATGTTACCTCGAATGACACAGACAAACACAGACCCAAATCTTGTTATTCTCTCTTTACCTCTTGCTGGCTGTCTGTCTCCTATATACACACACATACTATTTTCCCATCTCACCCACACACTTCTATAACACACACATATACAAGTATTCAATCGCGCACACGCACGATTTCTCTCCCTTTTCTCCAGGCAGTGGAGATGCTGTTATGACTATAGGCTCTAGACACAGGAATGAGCTTTTCATCTAATAGCACAGTGGTTGCTGTACTCTGAGTGCACTTGCTCTTGTCTCTTAAAGCAGACTAGTAATAAAGCATAAGCGCTCTCAACTCATGGGCATACCGCTGTGAATAACAGTCTATATTCAGTATGAAAATTAAAAACAAGCCAATGTAGTCAACATCTATTTGATGCAACTAAATTAATCCTGCATCAATGTTTGTGTTAGATAATGCAGCTTATTATGTGCTGTTATTTTAAGTGCAACGACTTATCCTACACTAATTTCCCATGAGCTTGTTTTAAACACACCTAGCTGTATTGATTGGATTCATTTGACACAATTAATTAAACTTTAATGAAGTCTCACCTCAGGGGTCAAGGTTTAGCTGCTTAGTGTGGGCAGTTTCCCCCTGCTGGTAGAAGATATAACTGCAGCATTCTGAGAGGCAAAAAAGCATCTTTCTCCATTGACAACCATTTATTCATGTATTCTGACTAAAAACATTTTTAAGACATCGGTGGACTCACAAAACAATATTTAGAAGGTAAGCAATGGATGTTTAGAAAGATGCTTTTGGATCATGGGCTGCATGATTTATTATTAATCTGGTGTTAACTTTTTTTACATTGCCTTGCAAAAACATTCAGACCCTGAAATGTGCCCTGCTTTAAATATTAAAATACTCTCTTCTATCTCAACACACAGACATTAGTCAGACCAGCCTATTTATATATAGGCCAGCAAAGGTGGCAGTACCTCCTCAAAATACTGGAAGATAAAATAATTCACAAAAATTCTGTCAATAATTTCTCACCCCTGTGTTGTTCCAAACCCATAAGACCTTCGCTCATCTTCGGAAAACAAATTAAGATATTTTTGATGAAATCCGAGAGCTTTTTGACCCTGCATAGATAACAACGCAACTGCCACGTTCAAGGCACAGAAAGGTAGTAAGGACATTGTTGAAATAGTCCATGTTCCGAAGATGAATGAAGGTCTTACGGGTTTGGAACGACATGAGGGTGAGTAATTCATGACAGAATTTTAATTTTGGGGTGAACTATCCCTTTAAAAGCAGCATTCAACAGCGTCAAATAATCGGAGGATGCCGTTGGTCCATCTATTGCTATTTTCATTGTTCATGGAGTTAGTTCGTTGAGTAAGTATATGTAAACTGTGTGTTTACATTGCTTTTTAAAAATAAAAATGGTTTCAGTGTTTCATATAGCATGTGTTTGGCCAATCAACATACACTTCTGTCATTGGTACAGTAGCTCCTATTGTGCTGGGTTAGACCTTACTCTAGCTAATTTAGTCCCCCCAACAGGTGTTCCTATAAGTAAATCATTCCCAGTTCCTGAGGTGCAAACACACCAAAAGGTGAGTACTTCCACCAGTAGTTATCGGAACTATGAAAATGTGCCTCTGGTGCGAAAGTAGGTGCTTCCGCCATTTATAGGAACAATGAAAACATTCCTCTTGTGCGAAAGCCCCTATAGAGACCTATTAGAGACAGTATTTGTGAGACCTGAGGGCACAACCAAACAAGCAGATTCCTGTTAAAGCCAAATATCAACTAATTGAGATGTGGAAACATGTTTTGGGGCTGCTCTGAGATTTCTACAGTTTATTAGCTTATGCTGGAAGACAAATATGGCCAAATATTTAGGGCTCTAAAGACATCAGAGAAGTATATTCATGATTAAACTGTGAATGGAAAAAAACGGACACCCACATTAGAGGGCTCTATATGCTAAGATTATTGTAAAAAGACAACTGTTTCTTGCATTTATTGTGTGCCACTGGACGCGGGTCAAATCCAGCACATACTGTAGAGATGAGTTGTCCATTCAAGCCATATTCACAATAAATGTCACAACATCCACTACACATTTCCGCCAGGGGTTTAACGGTCTGCTCTCTAATAATGACCTTGGATTTCTGTGGTCAGAAATGTTGATGATGGAAATTGGAGCAAATCTCAGGGTGTAAGAGGGATGAGTGAATGTTATGTGTAGGAAAAATAAGCAAGCTTAAAGACTTAGAAACTGTAGCCTCCATAGAAGGGAATTTGTCATGCTTTAGCTGTGTTCACTAAAAAACACACTCCTATACCTCTGGGAAATATGCAGCCTCATTTCCGCAATCATAATCGGAGTGTTCAGGGGGAGATTATCCATATCGTTGTGCCAAAGTATGCAGCCAAGACCTGTATAGTGTTGAAATCCACAATATTTAAAATCTCGTCAAGATAAAGACATCTAAAGCCTAAATTAAACCATCTTACTGTGGTTGTTCTCATCATAAGCTTATGATTGCACAATATTTGCAATTTAAGTCTTTTATGATTATACCCATGGTGGTTAATACACAAGCAGTAAAGTCAAAGTGAAGAAGTGAAGTGCTGTTTGCAGTGGCGCCAATGATTTGTTCACAGGAAGGTATATATAATTATGATTTAATGTAGACTACTGTTCAAAACTTTGGGGTCAGTAAGAAATTAATACTTTTATTCAGCATGCTATATGATTAATGCTATAAGATGCAATAAATTGATCAAAAGTGACAGTAAAGACATTTATAATGTTACTAAATATTTCTATTTCAAAAACATGCTCTTATTGTGAAATTTCATCAAAAAAATCCTGAAAAAATAATCAGAGTTTCTACAAAAACTGTTATCAACATTGATTATAGTAAGAAATGAGCACCAAATCAGCATATTAGAACGATTTCTGAAGGATCATGTGACACTGAAGACTGGAGTAATGGCTGCTGAAAATTCAGATTTGCATCACAGGGATAAATTATATTTAAATATGAAAATATTAAATTGCAATAATATTTCACAGTATTAATGTTTTTACTGAATTTTTGATCAGTTGCAGCCTTGGTGAGGATATGAGACAAAAGCATTTTAAAAAATCTTACCAACCCCAAACTTTTAAAGGGTATATATATAGTTTTCATGTGGACTTCATGGAATTATTAATTAAACACTAAATGAGTAAAATATTGAGCAGACTTAACTTCTTGTCTAACACGGACCAATTTTACTCACTTTTACATTTGCATATTCTAAAGGCACGTCTAATCGCAGCTAGAGAAATGCCTCCGCTAAGCTTTGACACTGTGCACTATTAAAAAAATAAAATAAATAAAAATAATGGTCTGCTAATCCCCTGAATAACTCAGTCAGAGAAAGGGGGGGAATTAGAAAAGTTGCAATGCTTAGTGATGCTAGTATGCCTGGCATCTTTTAAGAAGATGTGCGGTTTTATATCTAACACGGTCATGCGTGGGTGACAAATCTTTCAAACTTTTACATTTGAAGTTTTACAGAATGCTCTTAGAGAGCAAGACGAGAGATCTAATTGGATCAGAAGCCAAATCAAGTTTCTTCTTATCACATCTTATTTGTAATTGAATTTTTCATCAAAGGCATACTCTACTCATTCTTTGGGGGCACATTTTAAAAATGCAGCCTGGATGTATCAAGTACCCAGCCCAATGACAGGATACAATTAACAATGCATATTTAGTCATTTTTGCTCATCTAAATATTTTATCGAATGAATTTTTATTGATTGCCATGCAGAAGCGTTCATAATCCTGTAAATTTGAGTCCCTCGGTTTTTCCTCTCTGATCTTCACGTACCCTTTCATGCTCTTCATTTTGCTCAGTAATACGTGTCAAACATCTGACGAATGGCACCAAAGTTCATCTCTCAGTCTACTACTTTGTGATTTATCCTCAGGCTCATGAATTAATCTGCGGGACAATTACTAATGCACTATGCTGTGCTGAGTGCTGCGACCCATGCAGTTCTTTGGTTAATGCCAGTGCTGGGATATAGAGCGGCTCTTCCAAGTACTTGCCCTCCACAAATCAAAGCGAGCGGTGCATAATAAAACAAAAGTGCTGCCTGTATGTTTCGAGGCAGTACTGTCACTTCCTGTGATTGGCTATGACAGTCCCCCCCCATTCCCTCCATTGTAGTCCCTATAATAAACCTGAAGTGCAGTGGCTGTCGGTCGTGTGGAGAAATCGCCCCATGTGCTCCTGCAGATTGCATCTCTATGTAGAGACGCAGGTTCTTGCCTAAGAGTGCTCCTATTTATCTTTTCTCTCTTGTCTCTAATGTCAGTCTCTACATTCTCCCCTCCTGCACGCTGAATGTCAATGGGCCTGAGCTGCAGCCACCTCGGAGGAAAAGCAGGAAATGATCTCCCTCCTATAGATGTCAGCTGCAAATGGTCCTTGCTGGAAAAGAAACAACAGGTTACATGTAGCAAAGACCATTGCAATCTTTCTTGGTTTTTATGCTAAAATTGTTGGGGGGAGTTTTTACACATTTGTGTGTGTGTGTGTGTACACAGATGTACCACTTGTATTGTAGTGTGTCCAAAACTGTGGTTCTCCACTGGTTTTGCTTCAGGCAACAGATTTTTCATTGGAAATCAAGAGGCAACCCAATACAGTATCCAGATTGTTTATTATACACAACTGTGCAAAGGTTTGGAGTCATTAAGACATTTTTTTGTTCGACAAAATTAATATTTTTATTTAGCAAGGGTACACTAAATTGACCAAAAGTGACAGTAAAGACTTTTACAATGTTACAAACAAACAAATAAATAAACACATTTCTAATAGCCATTCTTTTGCTGTTTATAAAGACAAATGTCCTTAAACATAATACCAGACATTGAAATGTGTTAAATTTGATTTAATTTAATCAATTTAATAATGAAATTTTATTTACATTTTTGTATTTCCATTAAGCAATTTTTTATGTAATATCACACAATCTGTCCATGTTGGCATATGCGTAAATTAGCTGCTTCTACTAAGTGACAAGAGGAATTTGCAACAAAATACAGGGTGGGTTGCACCAATAAGGATTAAGTTTAAATCTAGATTAAATCAAGGTTTATCTAATAATTCTCTTGCACCAAACTTTAAACCTGGTTTAAAAATAAGCAGGTTTACATTTAAACCATCATTTTGATCCTGGATTTATTTTATATTTAAGATAGATTAACTTTAATCATGTTGCTCCATAACTTTAAACTCCGATTTAAATCTCAATTAGGGATTAACTTTAAATTTACAGGTGAGGAGGTTTGAATAAAATAATGTGCACCTACAGTTACAATATGTGGCTGATTGAACAAAGACAGAAACAGTGGGTGTGTCGTCAGGTCCCAGAGTGGTGTTTATTATAAATAAAAATGAAAATTAAAGCGCACTGAGATTGTGAGGATCGTGGTAGCCCATAGTAAACTTGCGTCTGCTATCGAGTCCGTGATGTGAATCCGTCACTTGTTATCTCGGTGCATCTCGGCGTATGACAAAGAAAAGAAGACAGGATCGTGGCCGCGCCTCTAGTTTCTCACAGCCGCTCCACACGCGTGCTTTACGGCAATCAAACGGACAGGGGGCCGCTGTCACGAGCGGAGGTATAGTCACTCTGCGAATCATGCCAGTTCTTTCCTCTTATCTTAGTTGTTTTGTCATAAAGCTATACTCAATTAATTGATACTATAAATATATTTCCAAGATTATGAAATCCGTATGCACTGCCTCAAAATTTTCATTGTTTGATCAGTTGTTTGATCAACGGTCTCTCTACATAGCAGTTTATAAAGACGCAGTGGACCTTTTACAAGTTTATTTCCTTTATCGACAAAAGCAACTTATGTCAGAGACAGAGGATAAGGAATATTAACATTGTTGCTGTTTAATTACATGACGAATCCATCATGGCTGAGAAAATTAATCGTAGATGGAGGTTTTAATTGCAGGTTAGAATTCTAATCCCCGATTTGTTAATCTAAGTTTAAAATTAAGTGGTGCAACACAATTCGATTTAAAATAAAACCCAGATCAACAAATCCTTGATTAGCTCTAAACTTAATTTAATCCTTGTTGGTGCAACCCACCCACAGTGTTTTATTGTGATATCAGCATTGGATATCAACCAAAATTTTAAAAATTTATAATATAATATAATATAATATAATATAATATAATATAATATAATATAATATAATATAATATAATATAATATAATATAATATAATATAATATAATATAATACTTTTTCCAGAATTAAAAAACAAACAAACAAAAAAATTAATAAATACAAAAAAAAAAAAAAATTAAAGTGAGCATATGCGTTTTTATGAACATGGAAATTTTATTCAAATTTTGATGTTTCCATTAATACATTTTTATGTAGACTAATGCCCCCAGAATTCGCATACAAATATGTGAATTGAAACCCATCTGCTATCATGGTGAATTCACAACACAAAACGTACATTATGGTGGACATAAACCATTGATTTAATGTAATCTGGATAATAAATTCTTTTACCTTGTGTAGTTTTGTTCATGTTTTCAGGATATCCACGTCACACAACCTGTCCAAGCTGGCATATATTTCATTTCACAGCTTTTACTGAGTGACAGATGAATTTGCACCAGAATACAGGGTTGAACAGCCTTGAATGTCAAAAAGATACTTTTCACCCTCTCTTTTATTTTATCCAAATTATATATAATTATTAGTTACACATTTGTGTGTTTAGCATTGTTATTTCCCTGTCAAATCAACCTGCAACTCACTAAAGTACTATAACTGTGTGAATATCATCATACTGTACCTTTGCATGCAATTAAACAACCGTGTGGACTTTGCTAAACAAACTAGCTTTCAAACTACTTATCCAAATCATGCTATTTAGAGCCTTTTCCATTAGCTCTCTCGGTCATCATGTACCTTTTTCTCGGCAAAATAAGCAGACGAACATGTGGAGGATTTCTAAGGGCTCTACTATCTCTCACTCGAAAGCTCTGAGAGCCTCTTATGGCTTTATATCATTTACTAGGGCGCCTAGTGGGGTAGCTACCCATTAGCTTGCAAACTAATTTGCTAAGTAAACAGCGCTCCCTTGCTTGTCTCTCTCATTGGGGGCAGCATTTAAAAAAGGCTTTTTGACTTGTTTATACTTGTTGATGTATCCCTAGCGAGTGCCCTGCTTGGTCAGTGCGGGGTATTTTTAGAGAAGCGTGAGTTGGCGAATAACATGTGCCAGCCAGGGCCATAATGGGAGATGAAGAGGCTCTTAGTACACTACTAAAGGGCCATGTGTTACATGCAGTCTCACAGAGAGAGCTTGTATGTTTCTGTAGGGGGATGTAATCAACTGTGGACCACTATCTCATGGAATAACTGACAAGAGAACCTACTAACCTGCCCAGATGATCAGCAGCTCTTAGTGAGCGGTCGATGAAGGCACGCAAGCGTACTGTTTACAAGTGCAAGCCCTGTCAGACCTAAATAATTAACACTGCAACTTAAGATTAGAATAAAGATGCATAATTTGCATTCAGCAAACTGTTTAGTGTCCACAGAGCGCTTTGATGATTATTAGCATATTCCTCTTAAGTGTTGTGAGGTGCTGGCCTCACGGCTTGGTGTTTGGGAGTAATGCAGAATTCAAATTTTTCTCTTTTTAGATATAAAACACAACACAGGCTCACTGGAAAAACATGCCTCTACCTACATTTTTACAAAGCTGCAAAAACATACCTAAAGTATACATACTGTATAATTCACTGCAGTTTCCAGATGAAATGAACACTAGAGGCAGTAAAACACCAGCAACTTTTATTTATGTTGACACAAATTATGATTACAGTAGCAGATTATTGATTAATGAAGGCTTATTTTAGCACGGTTCCTTGCATGATACTATGTTATGTCCTAAAATATGCTTTTACCATAGCTCATGATTTGTAAACTAATACATCTTGACATTTGAATCACATAAACAGCTCCATATGGTTTTTCTGATTTATTAAACTTGCTCAGTAGCTCACCCGGTACAGCATTCCACCTGCGATGCAGAGCACTCAGAAATGAGCCCATGAAACATGAATCACACTAATAGAGCTCAAAGACTTGTAGAAGGAAGAAAAAATGGGATGGTTGCTTCAGAAAATTATTTTTTTTAATCTTAGTAAAGGTGGTACATTTTTTTTAACGCGATAATGCGCTAACTTTTCAGTGCTACTCACCGAACATTTGATTTCTAAATTGCCACAATATACGTACAACAACCAACTCAATAAAAAGCTTCCCAGATTCACGTTCATTTAGATAAAACTTTTAGTGCCACTCATTGAACATTTCATTTATGTAAAGCAGCAATTTGTACAACAGCTAAAGCAATAAAAAATGGCCAGATTCACAATCATCTGCTTCGGATAAAACTAAACCCTAAACCCACTCACCTGACATTTCATTTTCAAAGTGACAAGAAATATTCAAGATGTAATATTTTGCAGAAATGTCACTACAGGCGCATTTTTCACATGATTTTCAAACATAACAGTGCATCCCACTCACTGGACATTTCATTTTTGAACTGCCATGATGTGTCCACCAACAAACTCAATAAGACGTTGCCAGATGCACATAAAACCAATCATGCTTTAGTGCTGCTCACAGGACCGGTTCTAGACATTAGGAGGCCCTAAGCAAAATTCATGTTGGAGGCCCCCCCGACCCCCAATAAAGCAGACTAGTAATAAAGCATAAGCACTTGAAACAAACATGATTCCTAACCTTTTTATTTATACAACATTTAACATTAAATTTTGTATATTTTTCCTTATACAGTACAAAAATTTGGAAACATTGCTATTTTAAATATTTTTGAAAGAAGTCTCTTATGCTCATCAAGCGTGAATTTAGTCTATTTGATCAAAAATACAGAAAAAAAACAATAATATTGTGAAATATTATTACAACATAAAATAAAGGTTTTCTATTTTACTATACTTTAAGATATAGGCCTATTTCTGCGATGCAAAACTGAATTTTCTTCAGCCATTTCTCCAGTCTTCAGTGTCACATGATCCTACATAAATCATTCTAATATGATGATTTATTATCAATGTTAGAAACAGTGCTTAATGTTTATTTTATAGCATGTGATACTTTTTTCAGGATTTGTTTGGTTATTAAAAAGATGTTTAAAAATATATATAAATCTTTTATAACAATATAAGTCTTTACTATCACTTTTTAACACATCCTTGCTGAATATTACTGTTTGTTTCAATGTTTCAATGTGTCAATGTTTCTGAACCATTAAAAAAAAGTTATAGTGTGTTTGCTTTTTAACTTTGATACAAACATATCTGCTTTTACTTTTGTAGCTATTTTGCTAGTCAGCTCCCGGCGCGATGTCACTCATTGTACGCGCAAATTCAAAGTGTCTGGGCGCGTCAACGGCGCTCGCGCTCTTTTAAACTCGTAATAAAGCAGATAATGATCTTTCCAGAAATCGCGCTAATCGACAGAACAAGTTTATATTTAGAATACATTGCAATCATTCCAAAATAGATTACAACAGCTCACACACCTGCATCAGGAGCTATACTTCTTTGCGTGCCTATTTAGCCTTTTGCATCGTATAGTTCGCAGCACCTGAAGGATGCGTTCGTTACGCAAACATTCAGAAGGAAGGACCCGCTTTGAAACTGCAACATTAATTGCTTTAATTGCAGATGAGCAACAATTCAGTTATATACAATGAACAATGAGGTTTTTCTGTCCGTCTTGACTGGTGGACTGGTGTATAGGGGATGTTACGGTTATGGAGGCCCCTCCTCAAGCCCGAGGCCCTAGGCAATCGCCTGCTCTGCCTATAGCTAGCGCCGGCCCTGGCTGCTCACCAGACATTTCATTTGCAAAATGCTGTGATTCGTATGACAAGGGTAATAAAATGTTGCCAGATTCCAGTTAATCTGTTTTGGATAAAATTGAACACAATTTCAGTGCCAGTCACCAGACATGTAATTTCCGAACTGCCGCTATATGTAACATACTTTTAGAGCCACTCACTGAAATTTTAATTTATGATCTACCATCATACATAAAGCAACAAAGTAAATAAAATGCTTCCAAATTCATGTTCATCTGTTTCTGATAAACCAAATACGCTTTTAGCACTACTCACCAAATTTTTAATTTATGAAATGCTGCTATTCGTACAACCAAGATAGTACAATATTGCCAGATTCTTGCTCAAATGTGCAAGAAGCAATGTAATATCATTTGGCAGAAATATTGCCACGGGCCAGTTTTTCCAATGAGGCTGGGTTGCTAAATTTTTTTTAGAAGGGTTGAGGTGTCCTACAGTTGTTCTTGGCAGCCCGTTCAGCACTCATTCAGTCTTTTTAGGTCCTCCTCAAACCTCTGCCAAATCTCTAAGCTCATCGCACATGCAGGTTTAACCACACACGGGACAAGTTTAAGTAGTTCAGCATTATTATTCCAATATATCACTACCTGCTGTAGCAGGAGTCTCAAGGGAATCTCTGCCCCCTCTCTAGCAAACAGTCATAAATTAACACACTTAACTTAGGTACATATGTGGACCCCCTCCAAGGATCTGTCTCACATGTGGCTTGTTAGGAGTTATGTATCGCTGCTCCTTTTCGCATTGGAGCAACACGCCTCCTCTGAATATGTAATCACTTTTGATTTATGAATGTCAAGACATACAGCTATTCCAGACCTCAATATATATGTGACTTTCATACATTCATACATTTCAGTATGGTTCTGAGATTGTGGTACTATTTTATACTATTAGAAGGGGATGGGGAAGATTAAAAACACACCTTTCAATTTCTGCTCCTTTCTGCCAGCAGGGAAGAAGAAGAAGAAGAAAAAAAAAACTTTTCTAGGTATCCAAAGTCACATTAATTGAAAATGTGTATCCGCTGGGAGCAGCTGCCAAAGTAGACCTATATATAGCTGCATATAACTATATATAGATATAATTACAAGCAAAAATATAACTATATGTAGGGTAAGATGGGGTAAGATGCCCCATGAGGCAAGATGACTTTAAAGGGATAGTTCAACCAAAAATGATTCAAAAATTATAATTTACTCACCCTCACTTTGTTCCTAACCTTTATGAGTTCCTTTCTTCTGTTGAGCACAAAAGAAGATATTTTGAAGAAAAAAAGTTGACCAAAAAGTTAATGGTAACCTTTGACTTCCATAGTATTTCTTCCATACTTTTAGGTGAATTATCCCTTTGATATTTTCTTTTCAGCATAAATGGCACAAAATCTTAATACATTTGATGAATGGCTATGATCTTACTTTTGTCATTCATTCTAAATATCAACATTTGGTTTTAAGGTTAATTGATCTAATTTTGTGTATCTAATTTTGTGAAAACTATGATCTGCAATGTTGTATTATGTGAAATATAATTTTTTTTTGTCTATTTGTTAATGAGAGATTTGCATACATATTAATTTTTGTAAATTTGAGTAAACATATTGTTTTTATTTTGAAGTGAAAAGATAAAATAAGACCCTTGGGGTAGGATGTCTTCATCTATCTTATCCTGCATAGTATGGTTTCTAATTCAGTGTGATTATTAAATTTTTTTTATTAAATCTAACTTTTTTTTAATAAAATTTGTGATATGCAAATCTATAATAAATTAAAAACTACAGCAATGGTTATTTAATTATGTTTTTTCGATATATCATCTGATACTGATATCAAAATACACGCACATGCCATCTGTTTCTGTACTAACTATTTGGCCACATGTGAAATGTGTTAACTAACTTCTAAATCTAACTTTTGTTTGAAATGTTGTAAAAATGCTGTCAAAATGTGTGTCATGTACTTTGTGCCATTATGATACAATATTATGCACAGATTAAAAGTTGCCTGAAACTCAAAGTGACACTGTGTTTTGTTTAGTCCTTGCAGTTATACAAGTCTTAACAGCCTTTGATTGTATTTCAGGGATTACAGAAAAGTAAATTTACTGATGTCAGTTGCAGCTCATGTCTAAAGAGAGATGCTTGTTTGCACTGGACTGATAATGCAGAAGCTTTAGTTTAAACAGTGAGGTCAACTCTGTAATAAATCAATAACTTGAAACGGAAGGTAATACAATTAAAATGCCCACTTTGAAATATGGATTTGGTAAGTATTAATGAATTCTTGTAGAAGAAAATTAATCAAGCCCCTTATCCAATTATATACCAAGCTCTGTCGTTTCAATCTACTTTATGCCTTTGGGCTTCCCCCTTAATTATGTTTGGTTATATTACCTACAGGTAAATCTTAAAAGAATTAATCTGAGCTGCCAGAAGTGCACATATATACAGTCGAAGGTTGTCATCTTCAACTTGTTAAGGACTGTTAAGATGTTCAGAGAAGAAATTCAATTTTCAAATTCATTCAAAGTTAATGTGCTTAATTAACAGACCTCTGGATTAGAAAGGGATTAAAAAAAATCCTTCCACAGCGGGATATATAGTTAAATATGTTAATTATGTTTAAATATGTTTAGTCATCTTTGCTTTGTTCTGCAGTCTTTTCTTGTCATAACATTTCAGTGTTAGTGTCACATTGTGAATAAAGGAGCACATGCAATCATTTCTGAGGAGATGGAAACCGTTGGTTCAGAGTGTGTACATCTGGATGATGATATGTTAATTTAACATGCCACTTTGCTTTTTAATTGCTGTAACATAACAGTGTTGCTTATTCAAAAAGCACTAATACAGATTACTAATAACTGGTGCTGTCAATTTAGTCTGTGATTAATTAGTAAGAAAAGTAATGAAATGACTTGCATAAAAAATTGTAATTACCTAAATATTTACAAGTGTGACAGGTATTTTTCATTTTACAGCACTGCCCACTCATTTCAACGGGATCTTTAAATTTGACTGAACGACTGATTATAGTAAAACAAATGACGTCGTGAAGGCTCAAGAAGCACTTAGACTAACGACTAACGCGAGATAGCACGTGACATTGCCAAGTGTTTTAGATATGAATTTTAGAAGATAAAACCACTTAAGATTGTCCTTCAGGAAAATAAGAGTATATTCTTTTCAGTAATGACTATTAGAAACGCCTCAGAGACAGTTATTGTAGCATAAATCTTTAGAAATATGCAAGTTTTTATCTCTTCATTGAGTTTGTTTTGCGTACACTATATAAAAGTTGATTTGTTTGGTCAATTTCTTTGTGTTTTTAATATGAACACCATGCAGTTTTTGTATAAGCTGTCAAGAGAAATGACTCAGACAACTATCACCAGCTTGCATGGTCTCTGTTGTGGTCCTGATCAGTGCTGGTTCATGTAGGAAGGGTGGAAAGTGTGTGAGTCAGGTACCTTTGGCCAGCAATACCCCGCTGCTCTCCTACCTGTGAGGGACTCTTGTGTGGATCAGGCCTAAAGCTTCTCTTCAGTCCTATCCATTATTCATCAGGAAGTCTCAACAGATGCTGCTTTCCATCTGATGTAGTTAGACTGGCATATGAAACTCTGTGAAATTTTGACACCCAGTGGCATAAGCATGTAAGAGTCTGTTGCTTTATTCAAGAGAATAGGCAGCCTTGTTTCGATATGTCTTAGTTTTGATAACAATGAAAAAAGATTTGAAACAAATTTCCCTCAGAAATTGCTAGTAAATTTAACCGATAATTATCTGTCTGTCTGTCTATCTGTCTAAGCATGCTATTAACATCTATTATGTTATGTTTTTATACAGTTTGCATTGAAAAACCCTATAAATTGTCTTTCTTTTTGAAAAATTCTTGCGTTTTAAGATGTCGTATCAAGTTGAAAATAGTTCAGCTTTTAAGACCCCTGGATTCTTTGCTTTTACTTTTCACTCCATCTAGATGATTATATATATTGAAAGCTTGAACATATTTTATATAAATGTCCCCTAGGAAATGCATCAGATCTGAGTTAGGTGAACCTAAAACTGGCTAAATTACAGCCCAGCTAAGACCAATTATTAGACTAGTCATCCTGGCAATTGAAAATATATAATTTTTCATATCCCTACCTGAGATTATATTTGATTTTAGAGTATGTAAGTCTGAATGTCGAATAATGTTATTTAAAGTGATGCTTTGTACATAGCTGTGTAATGCAGTGCGTTTATGAGAATGCAATTTTCTAATTCCCATTTGGGTATTCTTCTATGTTATGAAAGATGACTGCAGTATGATTATATTCTACGTGTTTGTGTGTGAATCAACAAAATCCCAAAAGACTAACATTTTTCATAAGCATTTCTTTGTTTTTCTTTTCCCACTAAGCAGTACCCTTGTGTATTGTACCTCAGACAAATCAGCAAGTTATAGAATTTTAACTTCAACTAGGTCAGCTTATGACTGCCTTCTCTTGAGGTGTGGGCCAACAGCAATTTTTCATTGTATTTCTCGTATTATTAGTGTGGGTGTATGTCTGGCGAGGTGTTTATTAAAGTCATTGGAATTCAGAGGAGTTTAAAACGTGATATTTTGGCCATTGCTTGTTTACTCGAGCAGGATGTGTATATTTTAGCTTGGTTGTCTGCACTGTCAAAAGACTTCTAAAAAGAATAGTTTTCTTAGACTTTCTTCCATCAAAAACAAAAGGAATTGTTGCATTAATGCTTTTGACAAGTTACTTTTTTATGCAACACTCCAAAAACAGCATAATAAAATGATCTCAAAAACAATCCATAAGGCTTGTGTGCAATGATTGAATCATTATTCATTAAAAATCTTGCTCTTGACCATAAAAATAAAACATAATGTGCCAGATTTGACGTCAGTGATTCAAAACACTGTTGGTTCTCACATGTTTTGTAACCATTCACTGCATGCTAAATTTCGAAGTGCAATCAATATTAGTGATTCACTGAAATTTTGGAAATTCTAAATATTTGGCTAAAATGAACAACGTTGATTCTTGCTTGTTTTGTAACCGATCGCTACATGCTAAATTTGGCAGTGCGAAGAGTATTAGTGATGGATCAAAATTATGGAAACCGAACATATTTGGCTGAAACAAACACTGTTGATTCTTGCTTGTTTTGTAAGTAATCATTACAAGCTGTATTTGGAAGTTCGACCAAAATTAGTGATTCACTGAAATTTTGGAAACTGAAAATATTTTGCTGTAACAAATACTGTTGTTTCTCACATGCTTGGTAACCAATGCAAACAATATTAATGATGCATTAAAATATTGGAAACCAAAAAGTATTCTGCCGAAAAATAATTTTTGGTTTTGCACAAAAAATAATTTGAGGGCTGAAACCATTGACTGAAACAGCCATGTCTAAATTAACATTTCTCAGATAGCATGATATGATCGTGTATTTCAAGCAATTCAAGCAAACTGAGCCAAAAAACATTCAATTTAATAAAAAAAATAAATAAAAATAAATAAATAAATAAACCTTTTCATTTCAGTGCATCACTAAACATAATTTAATTATAGCTATAGCAATATTTTAAGTTAAAGGACCAGTTAAATCATCTGAAATTAATACATGAAAAGTCATTATCTGTAAGTAATGGAGATACACACATCTCTCCTTTGATGGGAAATCTTGTTGTTATGATATCATTACTATAGTAAGTGTTTCGTTTCTGAGGATTACTAGGCAGTAAATAACCTCGTGGCTCCTTGTAAATACTAGAGGTGTATGCTTGTGAATCCCTGAAGTGCTGGCAGTGTCCTGACTTTCCCTCTCCAGCTCTTCAAAGGCACACGACTCACTGTGATGTTCTCGGCTGCATCACTCACAGTCCCGCCGAGCACCTTTGTGAACAGTTGCTATGGCAGTCGCTCGCACAAGACCTGAGCACAAATATTTTCAGGTATGATGTATTGAAGAGCTGCAAGTCATTAAAAACCCCTCACCTCTCCTTCAGAACAAACAGACACATAAGTTGCGAAAACAACCTCAAGGGTTAGGACAGCTACAATGTCAATTAAATTGCACACATAATAGGGGAGGCTGGGATTGGCTGTCACAGTTTACTCAAGGGAATATTTCTTAAGGTTGGTTAGGTTTATATTTGAGATTCAGTTTCTGTATGTTTACACAATTCAGCCTATGTATTTTCTAAATGCATGTTATTGATCTTATGGACCCTTTTTGCAGATTGTAATGACTTGTTTCTGTAGTTTTTAACATTGAAAATTTACATTTATTCATTTAATGAAAAGCTAACAAAAATGTAGCTTTTACACCAAAACAGCTCAGAAAAAAAAAAAAAAACTTGTATTTTTTTTATTGATTTTATATACACACTACCAGTCAAAAGTTTTTGAACAGTAAGATTTTTAATGTTTTTTAAAGAAGTGTCTTTTGCTCACCAAGCCTGCATTTATTTGATCCAAAGGAGAGCAAAAAACATTTTTTTTAAGTTAATATTTTTACTACTTAAAATAACTGTTTTGTATTTGAATATATTTTAAAGTGTTTTTAGCATCATTACTCCAGTCACATGATCCTTCAGAAATAATTCTAATAATCTCATTTGCTGCTCAAAAACATTTATTATTATTATTATTATTATTATTATTACTATTATTATTATTATTATTATTATTATTATTATTATTATTATTATTATTATTATTATTATGTTGAAAACAGCTGAGTAGAATTTTTTCAGGTTTCTTTGATGAATAGAAATATCAGATGAACAGCATTTATCTGAAATAGAAATCTTTTGTAACATTATAAATGTCTTTATCATCACTTTTGATCAATTTAAAGCATGCTTGCTAAATAAAAGTATTAATTTCTATAATTTCTTTCCCAATAAATAAATAAATAAATAAATAAATAAATAAATAAAAAATATACTGACTCCAGGCTTTTGAATGGTATAGTGTATAATCTTACAAAAGCTTTTTATTTCAGATAAATGCTGATCTTTGGATCTTTCTATTCATCAAAGAATCCTGAAAAAATATGCTCAACTGTTTTAAATATTGATAATAATAATAATAATAATAATAATAATAATAATAATAATAATAATAATAATAATAAAAATGTTTCTTGAACATTGATTATAATCATTAGATTGATTTCTGAAGGATCATGTGACACTGAAGACTGGAGTAATTATGCTGAAAATTTAGCTTTGATCACAGGAATAAATTACATTTTAAAATATATTCAAATAGAAAAAAGTTACTTTGAATAATAAAAATATTTAAAAATTTTACTGTTTTTGCTGAACTTTGGATCATCTGAAAAGAGGACTTTGGACCACTGAGCAACAGTCCAGTTCTTCTTCTCCTTAGCCCAGGTAAGACGCCTCTGACGTTGTCTGTCGTTCAGGAGTGGCTTAACAAGAGGAATACGACAACTGTAGCCAAATTCTTGAATCGATTTTGCTTGACAATCCTCATAAGGCTGCGGTTCTCTCGGTTGGTTGTGCATCTTTTTCTTCCACACTTTTTCCTTCCACTCAACTTTCTGTTAACATGCTTGGATACAGCACTCTGTGAACAGCCAGCTTCTTTGCCAATGAATGTTTGTGGCTTACCCTCCATGTGAAAGGTGTCAATGATTGTCTTCTGGACAACTGTCAGATCAGCAGTCTTCCCCATGATTGTGTAGCCTAGTGAACCAAACTGAGAGACCATTTTGAAGGCTCAGGAAACCTTTGCAGGTGTTTTGAGTTGATTAGCTGATTGGCATGTCACCATATTCTAATTTGTTGAGATAGTGAATTGGTGGGTTTTTGTTAAATGTGAGCCAAAATCATCACAATTAAAAGAACCAAAGACTTAAACTACTTCAGTCTGTGTACATTGAATTTATTTAATACACAAGTTTCACAATTTAAGTTGAACTACTGAAATAAATGAACTTTTCCACGACATTCTAATTTATTGAGATGCACCTGTATGTATATATATATATATATATACACACTTGTCCTGAAAAGACATTTATGAATTTATAATTTTTGGACACTATTAACAAAGGTTAACCTTTTTTTTAACTTAATTATAAAGTTGACTTTCTTGTCTGAATTTCTGAAATATATTGTATTGTCTTGTGGTTTATCCACCATGTAGCAAAAATGTGATTTTGAAAATTTAATTTGGAGCACACAATTCACAAAAATTACAATTGTAAAGTGAGTGTTTCTCTGTGGTAGAGAAAACACATTTGCGCAAGTGGATTTTGACTCAAAACCTTGCAGCTACTGAGATTTTTGTGACAACTTCTCCCAGTAAGAAAGTGTGAGAGACAAGACAGCAGCAGCTTCACATGTGTGTTCTTGACAAAAAAGAAAGCATTAGGCTTCTATGAGGGAAAGCAACTTGAAACCAGATCGCTGCAAGGTATAGCAGTCAGGTGAAGCCGGGATTCGGCAGGCTTACTTTGATGGATAACACGGTCCAAAAGTACCCCACCCCTATTTGTTGCTTAGCAGCCGTGTGCTATATTCACCAGTCTTTTTCTACACGCTCTGCTTTTTCATACAGCCCAAATAATAAAGTCATCTATCGTTCAGTGGTGCTGTAGAGCTCCAGAGGTATTTTATGTTAATGAGGCTTGTTAAAGCTGCCACTGTGGTGGCAAGTGGCATTATTTTCAATGCTTCATCTAATGCACTGAAATATCACTGAACAGCTTTGCAAAGGCTGTTTGATAGATTGCTTTTTTAATGTCATACTTGTTAAACATTTTATTTCTTGCGTTTCAGTTCTGCATTTACGGATAATTGTCCAGCTTGGGGGGCGGTAAACAGTAAATGTTATTATTAAGTCTGTTTGGCTCGAAAATATGTTAATTTGAGCTAAATTGCTTTTCTCAGCTCATTATTAGTTACTAAATGAAATTCCGATTCAATAATATTTGATAAACAACCATGAGACCTTCATTTGTGCACTAATCCATTTGAACAAGATATGATTTCATTATTTATAGGATGAGTGTGGCAAATATCTGCATGCTTGGTGACCATGCTGTCTGTATATAAACTCATTTATCAAACACTGAGATTTCTAAAATATGGGAATATGGTGAATGGGTAAAAAAGGGATACATACATTTATCTTTTGATATATACATTTTTCTTTTGAAAGAAAAATAATACTTTAATTGCATTAAATTGATTAAAAGTGACATTTATAATGTTATTTTCTATTCATGAAAGAATCCTGAAAAAGAAAATGTATCACAGTTTCCACAAAAAAAAAAAAAAAAAAAAAAAAAAATATTAAGCAGCAAAACTGTTTTTAACTGTTTTTAACATAATAAATGTTTCTTGAGCACTAAATCAGCATCATAATTTCTGAATAATCATGTGACACTGAAAACTGGAGTAATGGCTGCTGAAAATTCAGCTTTGCCATCACAGGAATAAATTACATTTTAAAATATATTAAAATAGAAGACGGATATTTTAAATTACAATAATTTTTCAAAGCATCAAAGCAAATAAACCAAATAAATGCAGCTTTGGTGAGCATAAAAGTCTTTTTTTCAAGAGCATATGAACATCTAAAAACCCAAACGTTCAACTGTAGTGTAGAAAGGAACCACATTTTTATAGCTGCATTTATCCATGCACCACTTAAACATCTGGTTGTCTGGTTGTTTTAAGAGGATTCAGTAAGCCTCTGGTATGATATCACATGCTTGACAGATGCAGAATATGGAGTAACTTGAACAACAATGGTGAGATTTTATTGAGAGTACCATATAAATTGAATTGTTTTGAGTTACTTTAATTTAATAATAAAATATATAATAAAACACACACGTCATCCATTAACAAACAAACATATGTGACACAATATGACAAAAGTCATGTAATAGTTAACTAGCAGATAAATTGGCATTAATGTTTAGGTTTTTAACTTTTAAATTTCTCAAAATACAGCCAAATCACATGGAAAAGCCTCAATCAAAAATCACCTTTTATTGAGTCTATGTGACTTGTAAATGTCTTGATAAGACAGTATTGATAGAATGGTAAAACTTTAGTATAGGGAACAATTCACACTATCAAGTAGTTGCTTATGCCTATTATTAACATATTGGTTGTTTATTAGTACTTATTAAGCACATATTCTGCATGACCATATTCTACATCTCTAATCCTACCCTAAATCTAACAACTACCTTACTAACTATTAATAAGCAGCAAATTAGGAGTTTATTGAGACAAAAGTCATAGTTAATGGTTTGTTAATAGTGAGAATTGGACCTTAAAATAAAGTGTGACCGATATAATTAAAATCTTCGGGCAATGATTCCTTTTGAGGTCAAAAGGCCACAAGATGTTTTTGTAGTGTTGCTGTGTGTAGTGCACATTTACCTCCTGATCGCACCAAAGTGTACAAGCACTTTAGAGTTCTTCAATACTCCAGTGTTCTCTCACTCTCACAGCTGTGTAAGTTTAGGCTGGAGGAAAGATGTTGGGAGACAAATGGCCCAGCACAGCTGGTCTGAAGAGCTTCACAGGGGACGGTGCATCAGCAGTTTCCATTGTTGATCCGCCATAGATACACATGGCTAAATGGACTCTTGTTGTAAACACATTTAGCTCAGTGCATTCACTCTTCAGGACCAGATCAGGCCGAGGTCATAGGTAACAGAAAAGGACAGGATTGGTCTCTGGCAGGAATGTCATGGAGGTCTTTAAACCAAACTCTGAAGCATTCACAATCACGGCTCTGAAACTCCAGTTTAGCGGTGTCTAGATTTTATCTGTTCAGATTTGGAGGCATTAGTTTCCACATGATAGAAGGGGGTTGTTGCCCCTGGTGTGTTCGGGTGAGTGGGGTGCTTAGAGGACGAATCTGTGCCACGGGTTGCCAGAAAGCACCAGCAGAGAAGAGAGATGAGGGGGGCTAGAGAAAGCAATCAGCCCCATTAATCCTGCACTCACTCGAGTAGAATGACAAAAAAAAAGATAATCATGTACCACCAGCGGCAGACGGATAATCACTCCAATGTGTCATGCCTCACCTAAACAGCTGCGTGCAGCGCTACAGCTTTGCTACTGGCCTTTTACGTCAAGTTCACCTGGAGGTATCCCACCGATTCCCGCAAGCTCGACTCAACATGCAGGAAGGAAGAAGTCCTAATGTTCAATTGCATTTCTCTCTTGTTGTAATCCAAATGGTCAGGAAGACAGGAAACATGCTCTTTATTCTGCACTCTGAGACTTTGATGTAGATGTAGTCAATATTCATTCATTATTTCATTCTTTTATTCTAATTCTTTTATTCATTTTTAATACTTTTTTATTCTTTAGTATTTTCTTTTTTTAAATTTCATTCATTATTCATTTTTCATTCATTTTATTAATTATTCTTTAAAAAAATGTATTTTAATTATCTCCATACATTTCTGAGGAAGAGTACTCTCACTGTAAAATGTCATTTTGCTCTCATTATTTATTTATTTTTCTTTTTAATAATTAATTTAGTAACACTTTATTTTAAGATCAATTCTCACTATTAACTAGTTGCTTATTAGCATGCACATTAGCATATTAGCTGTTAATTAGTACTTATAAACTCATACCTTATTCTGCATGACCATATTTTAGAACCCTTAATCCGACCACTTAACAACTACCTTACTAACTATTAATGAGCAGCAAATTAGGAGTTTATTGAGGGAAAATTCTTAATAAATAGTGAATTTAGAGTGTGTTTCCTATTCTAAAGTGTTACCATTTATTTATATTAATATTTATTTTAGTTATTCCCATTGATTTCTGAGGAATAGTATTCTCACTGTAAAAAAGTGATCTGGCTTTCACTTTCCATTTTTTTTTTTCATGTCCGTCATTTTAATGGACATGGCAATCCAGCTTTCTTGTTTTATTTTCAAGCATCTTCTTGCAAGATAATGAGAGATTTAAATATCACAGGAGAATTAATAGCTATAATCTACAACAATAACTCTACTAGAACAACATAATTAAAATAAACTACTGCAATCAATATCTTGTGATAAGTTTCTTGAAATAATGCTGTTGCAACAACATAAGCATGTTGCCATGTCCACTTAATGTACGCAATTTTGGTCTTTATACTTTATACTTTTTTTATTTAAGAATAAAACCATGCATTTGCACTTTTCTTGATCCCTATAGCATAAGCGCCATCAATATATCCTCCATTGCACCTTTATATGCACACAGACTCATGAAGAATGTGTGTTCTCTTCTGATTATTTTTTGTTACTCCAGCCAGATGTCAGACCCAGACTGAGCCCACCTCACCCCTGCTGTGCTCTTTGGTTTTACTCTATCTTCTCTGATGAATGGTATACATGCAGTGGCAGATTAAGCTCGGTCTAATCGAGAGAACTATAATCCCTCTACTTACTGGGTCACATAAAAGAGTCTGAATCCTCTGTCTTTTATATCCCCCTCTCTCCCTCTCTTCTTTCATTGCAGCTTAGAAACCTCTGACACAGAAACACACAAACCCAGTAAAAGTGTAGCTTCACTTCGCCTGGTTTTCCCCCAGAGATGGAAAGAAATGTATCCTCCAAGGTGAGCAGAAGAAGAGAGGAGGCCATTTTTTAGCATGACAAATCTTTCTGATCCAGTGTCGGTGGTAAGGTTTGATGTTTTGATCAGATGAAACTAGAGCACCGGTGGCAGAAGGTGGAAGAAACTGAAGAGGGCAGCATGAAGGCCAGCTTCTTCTCTAAAATTAAAGATCCCTCTGGGGCATTACCCTTGACCCCTGAGGTCACATGGGCATACTGGCAGCTGTAGTATAGTTTTCTCTATGTAGTTTTGTAATCTTCGTGCAGCTCAAGCTCTCTTCTGTTGAATTGCAGGGCGGTTTAACTTTCACCTGCCGAGCTCGGTGCCATAAATCATCCCTACACGATGCATCATTTTGATGGTGGTTGTAGCATAGCGGTTGCAGTTTTGGGCAAGTGACCTAAAGGGTGTAGGTTCAAGCCCCAGAAAATATGATTCATAAACTGGTGAGTTACTGGGATCCACAATCGCCTCTGTGCCCTTGAACCAGACACTTAACCCCAGGTTTCTCCATGGGGATTGTTCATACAGTACAACATTCTGCAATTTGCTTTGGATAGGACACCAATCATAGGCGGAATTGTATTTGCCAAAATGGGAGATTGTGGGTATTTGACAGAAGCAGTATTATTAAAAAATGTATAAAAAAGTAACTTTGCCTGTAGCAAATTCCTGAGCACCAAACTTTATTGGTTATTAATACTTAAAATTAAAATAGCTTTTGCATTGTTTCTTAAAAATACATATTTTTGTCACTGTGACAATGGATTTATTTATTTTAAATTCATTGTCGTTTTTATATTGTTGTTGTTGCTATTTTATTCTTGTTATGTTTCATATCATATTAGACAGATGCAATATTATTTAAAAATGTACAAAAAGTAACTTTTGCCTGTAGCAGATTAATTGTTAAACTTTTGTAGTTAGTACTTCTAAATCATTTTGTAAATCATGTTGTTGTTGTAAGATCAATAAAAATAGGTTTTGCATTAATTTTTATTAAAAATATATATTTTTGTTCCTCTGAAAGTGGTATTATTTGTTATGATTCAATACATATTAAATTAGAGTTGAGTGTCATCAGCATTGCAGTGATACGAAAAGCTATGTTTGTGAATGACAGAACCTAGTGATGTCATGTAGACAGAGAAGAGAAGTGGTCCAAGAACTGAGCCCTGAGGCACCCCAGTAGCTAGATGTTGCGACTTGGATACCTCACCTCTCCAAGATACCTTGAAGGACCTATCTGAGAGGTAAGACTCAAACCACTGGAGTGCGGTTCCTGAGATGCCCTTTCTCAATAGGGTTGACAGGAGGATCTGGTGGTTGACCGTATCAAAAGCAGCGGACAGATCCAGCAAGATAAGTAATGAAGACTTGGAAGCCGCTCTTGCAAGTCTTAGGGCTTCAACAACTGAGAGCAAGGCAGTTTCGGTCGAATGACCACTTCTGAAGCCAGATTGTTTACGGTCCTGGAGGTTGTTCTGTGTGAGAAAGGCAGAGACTTGGTTGAACACAACTCGTTCAAGTGTTTTTGCAATGAAAGGTAGAAGGGAAACTGTTCTATAGTTCCCTAAAAGAGTTGGGTTAAGAGTGAATTTCTTAAGAAGTGGGGTTATACGAGCCTGTTTAAAAACTGAGGTAAAAACTCCAGTGTGAAGGGATGTGTTAACGATGTGATTGAGTGCAGGTACAACTGCAGGAGAATTGGCTTGAAGGAGATGAGATGGAATAGGATCAAGCGGACAAGTAGTAGGATGACTGGAAAGGATGAGTTTAGAGACTTCTGCCTCAGAGAGTGGAGAGAAGGATGTGAAAGAGTGTATGTTTGCTGGTAAGATGTGTTTGACAGTTTGAGGTGTGGAGAATTGTGCAGTGAGGTTTGTAATTTTATTAATGAAGAATGTGGCAAAGTCGTCAGCTGTTAGAGTTGATGAAGGAGGGGGAGGAGGAGGACAAAGGAGGGAGGAAAATGTTTTAAAGAGCATGCGAGAGTTAGGTGAATTGTTAATTTTATTGTGATAATATGTCCTTTTAGCAGTGGAGACATTAGCAGAGAAGTCAGAGAGGAGTGATCAATATAAATTAAGGTCAGTAGGATTTTGTAATTTGCGCCATACCCTTTCTGAAGCCCTGAGCTTAGAACGATGTTCGCAGAGAACATCAGCTAGCCAAGGGGCAGAAGGGGTGGTACGGGCTGGGCTGGAAGATAAGGGGCAGAAAGTGTCTAAACAAGATGTCAGAGTGGAACAGAAAGTATCAGTAGCACTGTTAGCATCAAGAAATGATAAATGTTTCGGGGAAGGAAGTGAAGATGAAACCATAGCAGATAGCCAGGAGGGTGAGAGTGAATGTAAGTTACGTCGAAAAGTGACATGTGGAAGGGTATGTGTTGTGACAGGAATCATGTTGAGGTTAAGCATGAGTAGGAAGTGATCCGAGGCGTGCAGTGGAGTAACCAGCACATGATCTGTGGAGCAGTGTCGTGTGTAAATAAGGTCCAGTTGGTTGCCTGATTTGTGAGTAGTTGTAGTTAATACTCTCTTGAGATCAAAAGAGGCAAGCAGAGTGTGGAAGTCTGCAGCTTGAAGTTTATCGAGGTGGACGTTAAAGTCTCCAAGTATAACTAAGGGAGTACCATCCTCAGGAAAAGTTGAGAGCAACACATCGAATTCTTCCACGAAGTTACCTAGTGGTCCTGGAGGTCGATAAACAACTACAAAATGGATTTTAAGAGGGTAGGTAATAGTAACCGAATATGATTCAAAGGAGCTGTTGATACCCAGAGATGGTAAAGGAGTAAATTTCCAATTATTAGAGATGAGCAGACCAGTACCTCCACCTCTTCCAGTTAAACGGGGGGTGTGGGAAAAGGGGAAATTACTGGACAGTGCCGCAGGTGTAGCATTGTCCTCTGGTTTGATCCAGGTCTCTGTCAGGGCCATGAGGTTTAGACTTAAATGACTAGTAATGGAAGTAATGAAATCAGCTTTGTTGACAGCAGACTGACAATTCCAGAGACCAATAGAAAAAGAAAGTAGTATATTAGCAGACATAGGCAAAGTGCGCAGGTTGTTAGGATTGCGCTACCTACAGTGTGTGATGCATGGTCTGCGAGCGGTAGTGATAGTAGTGATCTGGAAACACATAGTAAGAATTGGTTATAAGAAAACTAAAATAGAAGTGAAACATTTAGTAGGAAAGAGGATAAATAAAAAGCAATGCTTATGTCCCCTGCCGGTGTCCCTGCCCGGTGGAGTCGCACGGTAGAGTCAACGGTCTTTATACTCTTCGGTCTTCACACGAGGGCTGCCGCGACCGCTGCCGTGGTATACTAACCTTTTTTATACTCGTTTGACAAAACGAAAATTTAATTCAGCTGGACACGCTTTCCTGTTTATCACAACAAATGGCCAAGCAAGCGCAGACACTGACAAGGTACGCGATACAGTATGAGACCAAACGCGATTTCAGCAAGTCTCAACATAGTAAACAAAACAAGCGTTTCCTAGCAACGGCAACTGCGCTAAACACTAATGAGACAAGTAAATACACTTAGGAGCTGCTTTTAACTTCTGCTGATAGACTGCTTCTCTCAAAGAGTATTTCTTTACACTGTCTTCCGCTGGTGCTTGAACACACTTTCCTGTTTATCACAACAAATGGCCAAGCAAGCGCAGACACTGACAAGTTACGCGATACAGTACGAGACCAGTATTAGTATGTCTGAGTATTAGTATTATGTATTAGTCTCTATATAAAATGTAGTCTCTAATAAAAGTCTAAAAAAGTGTCTAAATGTGAGCAGTAGTAGCAGAGAAATAAAAACTTCTGATTTTACATTCATGTTTTAAGAATATAACTCTCTCTCTCTTTTTTTTTTTAACAGAAGCTTCGCATCCATAAACATTAAGGTTTGCCAGATTTTACTTGCATTTTACGGTCAGAGAGTGTTAATTTTGAACCCTGAGTGTATATACCACAAGTATATTCCCGACTGGCCAATTAGTCTTAGATGAGAGCATGTTTTTTTTTTCTTTCATGGATGCTACTGATTATGATACATGCAACAATGTAGAACTGTACTCATACTGTATATGACTGGAAATAAGCAGCTGTTACTGCCAGGGTTTGTTTGTTTTGTTCTGCTGTAACTTTCAAACTGCATTGTAACTTCAAGCCAAATGTCATATAGTTTTAAACAGAACTTGAGCTCTCAGTTGGTTGTTCATGTTTAGTCATTAATCATCGCAGCTGTTAAAATCTAATGTTTCGTTAATAAACCTTATCGGACAAGACAATGAAGTAATTACTGCTGGAATAAGGAACATTGTGCAGCATGAGAAGATTGGACCTTGATGATTGCTTTCACAAATGGCCTGTTCGCAAAGTGCACAAGGCGTTTATGGATCCGATATTGAGTCTATGTGACTCTGGGGGCATTTTCCCTTTTACAACAGGAACAGGAACTGACTCAGCAGCCTGTTCATCTCTTAACTCATATTTGCCTGTTTGTGTCCATAACTATTAGATGCACTTTCAGAGTTACTGTAACCAGAAGAGTGCAGGAAATTGGAAATCACTCTTAGTGTTTTTGTGCAAATCAACAATGAATGATTGCTTTGTTTGTGTATGCTTACATCACTTCTTGATTAAAAAAATGAAGGATGGACTTGATTCATTATAAATTGACCGCAAATCAAGCTCAGTCTTGCTGGAGATCACAGCAAATGCATGACACATTGAGCCAGAGGAGTCTCAGTATGCAGACGACATCCCTGCACCTGAGCGCCAATTAAAATAGCTTGAGGTGGGATGGGAGCATATGGGTTGAGGTACTAAATTAGCAGTCCAATCATATGAGGTTCTGCTGAGCTACTGGAAGCCCTGCTGTGGGCGTGTCGTGAACCCTCTGATTGGACACTTGGACACATCTGTTTGACTGTACTAACGCTTGGCCTTCTGAAGTGTTAAGCTCTGACTCTTTTCTTGATGTTAAGTATCTGTTCTCAAGCCTTGGAGACAAAACTGTATAGAATTTGGACTTTAATTTAAATTTAAATTTTTTGTAAGCAGTGTTGAGAAAGATTTGTAACCCTAGCAAACTACAATAATTATAACTTTAAGCTAAAGTAGTCAATAAACATAAAACTAGTGTATATTTATATATTTTATGTGAAATATTTTTATATGTACACTACCATTTAAAAGTTTGGGATTATATATATATAATTTAATTTAATTTATTATTTCTTATGAGCAAGGATGCAATAAACTAATCAAATCAAATTATTAAATTATTTCAAATAAATTCTGTTCTTTCGAACTTCATATTTATCAATGAATCCTGAAAAAAAAAAATATTATTCAGCAACTGGTTTCAGCGTTGATACTACTACTACTACTACTACTAAATGCTTTTTGAGCACCAAATCAGCATATAAAAATGATTTCTGAATTATCATGTGACACTGAAAACTGGAGTAATGAGTGCTAAAAGTTCAGCTTTGCCTTTGCAGGAATGAATTGCATGTTAAATGTAATACTATTACATTTACGGCTACTCACAAATCAGGCAACCAACTGGACCTTATTTACACACAACACTGCTCCACTGATCATGTGCTGGTTACTTCACTGCACACCTCGGATCACTTCCTACTCACTCTTAACCTCAACATGATTCCTGACACAACACATACCCCTCTACATGTCACTTTTCGACATAACTTATGCTCACTCTCACCCTCCTGGCTATCTGCTATGGTTTCATCTTCGCTTCCTTCCCCTAAACAGTTATCATCTCTTGATGCTAACAGTGTTACTGAAACTTTCTGTTCCACTCTGACATCTTGTTTAGACACTTTCTGCCCTTTATCTTCCAGCCCAGCCCGTACCACCTCTTCTGCCCCTTGGCTATCTGATGTTCTCCGCGAACATCGTTCTAAGCACAGGGCTGTAGAAAGGGTATGGCACAAATCACAAAATCCTACTGACCTTAATTTATATCGATCACTCCTCTCTGACTTCTCTGCTAATGTCTCTACTGCTAAAAGGACATACTATCACGACAAAATTAACAATTCTCCTAACTCTCGCATGCTCTTTAAAACATTTTCCTCCCTCCTTTGTCCTCCTCCTCCCCCTCCTTCATCAACTGTAACAGCTGATGACTTTGCCACATTCTTCATTAATAAAATTATAAACCTCACTGCACAATTCTCCACACCTCAAACTGTCAAACACATCTTACCAGCAAACATACACTCTTTCACATCCTTCTCTCCACTCTCTGAGGCAGAAGTCTCTAAACTCATCCTTTCCAGTCATCCTACTACTTGTCCGCTTGATCCTATTCTATCTCATCTCCTTCAAGCCATTTCTCCTGCAGTTGTACCTGCACTCACTCACATCATTAACACATCCCTTCACACTGGAGTTTTTCCCTTAGCTTTTAAACAGGCTCGTATAACCCTACTTCTTAACAAACCCACTCTTAACCCAACTCATTAGGGAACTATAGACCAGTTTCCCTTCTACCTTTCATTGCAAAAACACTTGAAAGATTTGTGTTCAACCAAGTCTCTGCCTTTCTCACACAGAACAACCTCCTGGACAGCAACCAATCTGGCTTCAGAAGTGGACATTCGACCGAAACTGCCTTGCTCTCAGTTGTTGAAGCCCTAAGACTTGCCAAAGCGGCTTCCAAGTCTTCATTACTTATCTTGCTGGATCTGTCCGCTGCTTTTGATACGGTCAACCACCAGATCCTCCTGTCAACCCTATTGAGAAAGGGCATCTCAGGAACCGCACTCCAGTGATTTGAGTCTTACCTCTCAGATAGGTCCTTCAAGGTATCTTGGAGAGGTGAAGTATCCAAGTCGCAACATCTAGCTACTGGAGTGCCTCAGGGCTCAGTTCTTGGACCACTTCTCTTCTCTTTCAGAAACATGGCTTTTCGTATCACTGCTATGCTGATGACACTCAACTCTACCTCTCATTCCATCCTGATGATCCGACGATAGCTTCTCGCATCTCAACATGTCTAACAGACATTTCTTGCTGGATGAAGACCGTCACCTTCAACTCAACCTAGCTAAGACAGAACTGCTTGTAGTTTCAGCAAACCCACCACTTCATCACAATTTCACCTTCCAGTTAGACTCATCAACCATAACTCCTTCAAAAACAGCCAGAAACCTTGGAGTTGTAATTGATGATAAGCAGAATTTCTCAGACCACATTGCTAAAACTGCCCGGTCCTGCATATTTGCTTTATACAATATTAGGAAGATCAGTCCCTTTCTTTTGGAACATGCAACACAACTCCTTGTTCAAGCTCTTGTTCTGTCCAGACTTGACTATTGCAATGCTCTCTTGGCAGGTCTTCAAGCCAATTCCGTCAAACCTCTACAATTAATCCAAAATGCCGCTGCAAGGTTAATCTTTAATGAACAGAAAAGAACGCACGTCACACCTCTGTTCATCAATTTGCACTGGCTACCAATAGCTGCTCACATAAAATTCAAGGCATTAATGTTTGCCTACAAAACCACCTCTGGCTCTGCACCCCTTTACCTAAATTCAGTACTTCAGACCTATGTGCCCTCTAGAAGCTTGCGTTCTGCAAGTGAACGACGCATTATTGTACCATCCCAAAAAGGCACAAAATCACTTACACAGATTTTTTCAGTCACTGTTCCCATCTGGTGGAATGACCTGCCCAACTCAATCCGAGCAGCCGAATCCTTATCCATCTTCAAGAAACGGCTAAAAACACATCTCTTCCATCTTTATTTGACCCTCTAACTCTATCATTCTCTACTCTAATTCTATTTTAACTGTCTTCTTTTTATGAAAAACACACACACACACGCACACACACACACACACACACACACACACACACACACACACACACCCTTGACCCTCTATCAACTGCATATTTATACTCTAACTGCTACTTTTTCTTTAAAAACTAACACTAGCTTTCTTTTTTTCTATATTCTATATACTTGTTTAAAAAACAAAAAACAAAAACAAAAAAAACAGTTATTTTTTTCTATATTCTATCTACTTGTTTTCTTAAAAAAAACAAAAAAAAAACCTTGCTATGTGTACTGCGTTAGGCTAACCGAGACTTGTCATATCGCTTGCATGTTGTTGCTCTTTTGTTGATTTTGATTGCTTCTATTGTCCTCTTTTGTAAGTCGCTTTGGATAAAAGTGTCTGCTAAATAACTAAATGTAAATGTAAATGTAAATAAATTGATCAAATATATTAAGATTTTTTAATAGATGTATTTAATATATTAAATATACTGAAATAGAAAATTTTTAATTGTAATAGTATACTGTATTTCTGATCAAATAAATGCAGCCTTGGTGAACATAAAACAAAAAACATAATACAAAAAAAAAAAATAAATAAATAAATTATTTATCAAATAATCCTGAAAAAAAGTATCACAGGTCCCAAAAAATATTAAGCAGCACAACTGTTTCCAACATTGATTATAAATCAGCATATTAGAATGATTTCTGAAGGGTCATGTTACACTGAAGACTGGAGTAATGATGCTGAAAATTCAGCTTTCCTTCATAGGAATAAATTATATTTTAAAGTATATTCAAATAGTGAACTGTTATTTTAAATTGCAATAATATTTCACAAAATTACAGTTTTTTCTCTGTATTTGTGATCAAATAAATAAATTTTTATAAATAAAATTTTTACTATTTATCTCAATTTGATTCAGTTTGCTCAGTTTAAAGCTATGCATGCTATACAGAAAACCTTGAGGCAGCATTTTGTCACATAAAACTGCTACTCAATGTAAAAATTAGCTGATGTAGTCACTGGAAAAACTGTTTTGTCATACTACTGAAAAATATAGTTAGGTTAGTGGCAGCACTGCTTTTTAATTAGTTACTCATCAACATTGGCCACAATACAGGTCAATACACCAGTGACTGGTACTAGGCCCAATCAGTTGTTAGAAAGACAGCAACTATAATTTCTCAAGTTGCAAACACCATAGTTTTTCTTAACTTGAAAGAAGTGTTAGCAGAGAGTGAGAAAAAAGCATATTTCTACACCTTCTGGCAAGCCTATGTTTAGATCACAGACATGTCAGGTCATTTTCTTCATCTTCCACACACTGCCAGAGTCTGTGTTAACAGGTTTTTCTGTTAGGTTATGGTTTTATTACGCTCCTTCAGAAACATTTCCTCCTACACCTTTTGTCTGGAGAACAAAACAAATGCAAAGGAATGTTCTATTCCTACACCGGGACCTATGCCATTTTGTCTTATCAAAACACTATCGCAGCCTGCTACTCTATCAACACTCTCAGGTATTGATACTAGTCATTAACACTATGACAGCACTCATGGAGTTTTAGCAGAAACCCAGCGGTAGCTCTTTTGGACTCGCTTTAATGCACCACACGAAAGAATCACGTCACATGCAGACAGTCTAATTGGATTGCTGGGTGCCCCCAGGTCAGCCCCGAGGCCTAAACCCAAACTTTCCTAGAATAATCAGTGTGATGCCTCTCTGTTCATGCCTCAAGTTGGGCAGGCATTTCATGTACCACAAAGTGAAAATGCTGCTGTTACAAAAACCGAACACTGAAGAGCGGGAAGTGACTTGATGAAAGTGATTGCAAACTCAGCCTGTCTTTTGAACTACCTAAAATATAGTCCTAGAATAAATCTGGGTTCCTGGAGTGCAGGACATCAATTTTCTATTGTTATGCGGAAAGAGCATCAGGGCGGGATTGTAGTTTTATACTAAATGTCACCAATTTCGCCGCCCCGCTAAACAGATTAGAGGATGAAGCTCCAAGTTTAATGAATATGACAGACCTTTGAGCCTGTTGATTTTTTGCTCTTATTCTTTTTAATTTGTTTTTTTGCTTCTTCTAGATAAGCAATAAATGTCTTAAGACTTATTTATTAGAGCAGAAAGTCTTAAAAAGACAATTCATTAGAGCAGGGAGCGAGTCCCAACTTAAAATATTTTCATAAAGTACCCCTTGAGATTTTAAGTTAATATTTTAATAATTTACCAACGCTGTCACTTGGTATGCAGATAAACAAATAAAATGTTTATAATATGGTTACAGTGGTTATAATATAAAACAATATATTTTTAGATTATATAATGTAAACAACATTTTTTTTTAAATATACTTTGAAATATACTGTATTTATATAAATATATCTAGTGTCCCTAGTAAAAAAGTAATATTTAAAATACATTTATTTCATACTAAGTATAGTTCAAATATTTTAACATATTTGCTGACATATCGTTTGAGATTTACTGATATAAAAAATATAATTAAACTTTATTTGGAGTACTGCTTGTGCATGATGCACATTTCTTAATATTAATCCTAAAATGTGTTTTAATGTCACTATTATTTAGGATTGTATGATCTCTGTATAATATCAGTCTTAAAATGCAAGATATTTAAAGTGTACCTGAAGTATACTTGTAGTAGTTCCACTTTAGCACAATCAAATATACTTCAGTATATCTTTAGTTGGGCTTCAGTACTACTTCTGCACAATTAAAGTGCATTTGGTACAAAATGAGTTGTTCCAGTTTAGCAGATTTTAAGTATACCAGTTTAGTATACCAAAAGTACAATTGCAGGGCATTTTTATTAAGAACATAAATATGTAAATATATTTGTGTAAATAAATAAATAAATAAATAAATAAATAAATAAATAAATAAATAAATATATATATATATTCACTAGTGGTGTTATTTTGATTTGTTTTTATTTTTAAATAATTTTAATTTTTACACTTTAATTCACTTCTTTAATCGCTTTTCATCAAACCCTCTGAATCCCAGTTTGGAAACCCTAAAGTATAAGAAACACAATATGTAAACTTTAAAAAGGAACAACAGTCAAATAGGAAATGATGTCAAAAGGAAGTGACAGTCCAAGAATTTAGGTGATAACCTCTGGTAGCATGAAAGGAGTTTGCAGGTGTAAATGTTACAAATCTTGACACAAAAGCAGTTTGAAAGGTACCGTATGCAGTCTTCAGAGTATTGATGAGAAAAATAAAACTTTACAAAACTTTGAATCAATTGAAGCAAAATGATTTACTTTTTCAAAGCTTCACAAAGCAGTGCTTTGAAAGCACCCACTACATCTAAGATCTATAATTTTGTTGACAGAATTATATATATCATTCATGGAGAAGGCAATTCCAGAATGACTGAGTAACTAAGACTGTCAAAAAATGTTTTTGTCAAAACTGTTTATTTGAACAATCCATATCAGTTTTTTGAAGTTCCATTAGGATGTTCCCTTAAAGGGATAGTTCACCCAAAAAATAAAATTCTGTCATTAATTACTCACCCTCATGTTGTTCCAAACCTGTGAGACCTTTGACCATCTTCAGAACACAAATTAAGATATTTTTGATAAAATCCGAGAGCTTGCTGACCCTGCATAGACAGCAACGCAACTGACACGTTCAAGACCAAGAAAGGTAGTAAGGACATTGTTAAAATAGTCCATGTGACATTAGTGGTTCAACCTTAATTTTATGAAGTTACAAGTTTTCTTGTTTTCTTAATGCACAAAAAGTGTTCTTGTAGCTTCATAAAATTACAGTTGAACCACTAATGTCACAGGAACTATTTTAACAATGTCCTTACTAAGCTCACTAAGCTTTGGAACAGAGCTGATATCTTCAGAGCACCATCTTTAAATGCTGACTTGTGTTGACAGTAGTTTAGTTCTAAAGTCTTTTAGTCTTAATGTCAGGGACTTTTCCTGTCTGCAGGGATAAATGTTACAACCTTGCACGCTGACTGAGATCCACTTTGAGCGGATGCAAATGAAGAAAAGCATCCAGTCTTCTTGCTCAAACGTCTTGGGTAAGCAGACTTAAAGCTTCTGTTTTATTAGCTGGTTTTGGCCGATAACATCCAGGTTCTGGCCCAGATTCCAGCCTACACGGTAACCGGGTTAACATCCAGCCCAGTTATCAAGTCTGGCTTAGTAACAGTGATCCCTGATGCTAAAGGCCCCCTCTGGCTGTGATACTGGTTGTACCGCTGCATTTTCATCCAGCACTATAAACTGAAGGCTCTGATCTTGGTATCCATATAAACGTATCCCTTGCGGGGGGAATGCGATGTGCAGAGGTTGAGCTTAAGTGTTGTGGACAGCTGTTGCAACAGCTAAAGAGTGACAGTAATAGTTGATGTGAATGATGAGCTCTGAGGGACGAGACCCCTCTCTGCTTTATTGCAGGGAGAGCTGGGTCCAGACATAGGGTAATTAACATAATATAAGCACACTGTGCCACTAATAATGTTATAAATCAATTTTTTTTTTTAAATTTTTTTATTTGTACTACATTCATCCACCATATGCATATGCATGTTAAGATTAGAAGAACAGGAAACCAATGAATCAGTTCAGAGTCAGGGATGTCAATTACGGTAGACCCTGGTGGTATTTTTCTGTCATAATTGTTATCCGTTTATCTAGGTGTGCATTTTTAGTTGTATTCCTAACATTTAAAACACAAAACAGAAAAATGCTATTGTCGTCAATTATGAATTAGGCTACATGAATCACGTAATTGACAACCTGTAAGCATAGAATTTTTCTTAAAAAGTTTATAAGAACACAAACTTTAGAATGTCTCAGTATTTGTTTTGTCTTTTTTGCTTTAGTGTCAGAATCTCAAATAGCTGAATGAACACAAGTTTGTGTAAAACCTGATGATGAAGTTCATATTTGATGATGATCCTAAGAGCATTCAATAGACTGTTTGTACAGTACAAACAGTCATGTGATCAATGGCACAAATTTATTTATTTGATGAGTGACCTAGAAATAGTTTCACATCTCACAGTAACTTTTTTCTTTGTTTTAAAGTGTCAAAATTGTGAAGCGTTTTGCTTTTAACAGAAGATTTCAATATGGTCTCAAGACTTTTTGACACCACTGCCTGCACACAACCTACTCAGCTTTGAAACTTGTTAAACCAATGCCGTTCTGAATCCTGAAGTCTGTCCGGTTCATTTAAAAATGTCTCAGTCTGTGACAGACTCAAGGCTTCTCTCTATATATCTTTTTAATCTACTTTTTAATCCAAGGCTAACCTAGATGAGATCCAAAAGTTAGAAAGTCTGGGGGTAAGCAAGCTCTGTAGAGAGAAAGAGAGAGAGAGAGAGAGAGAGAGAGAGAGAGAGAGAGAGAGAGAGAGAGAGAGAGAGAGATGTATGTGAGTGATAGAGAGTCTGGAGGGCAGCGCTGATGAATGATTCATGAGTATGGTGATGAGTGAGCCCTTCTGCTGTTGTTTGAGGTCGCACAGTTCAGCCTGTTGGTGGGCATCACTGCGCCTCTGACCTCACTTCCACATCCTCAAGAGATTTATTTCTCCAGCAAAGACGCCTGGAGGTTCTCATCTACTTCCAACCAAATCAAACTCATCCCTTCTGGAGTCGCAACTCAAGTTAATAATGTTTACTTTGGAACAACAGGTTATTAAAGACCAATGAATGAGAGCTAAAGATGTGTGTGCCATTGCATGATGTCACTTCCTGTGACTCAGGTGGTTCAGGTGAATCTGTGGGTTCCACAAGCAAAGATTTTATGCTTCAGGAGACCACTGAGATGAATGCTAATGCATTTGCTTTCTCCAGGTGTTGTAGTCCTTGGGTACATGCGTTTTGGCTCTTATTAAATTGGAACAGGCACGTTTACTAGGACTCTAATGAAGGCTGATAGAGATGCTAGTTAAATAAGTGAGACTATAATTACAAATTGATTTTAATGTTGGGGGTTACGGCCTGTTGCGAGGTGTATTTGTGGACTGTGTCGAAATGTTGATAGTCACAGTCAAAGGTTATTTAAATGGACCCTGCTTTTCTCAGTCCATTGTTTTTACTGGTAAATTTGAAGGGTAACACATCTCTGCTATCTCTTCTAGCATGTGTTTTTTCACTGTAGTAGGTAAATAATTTCTCCTAAAAAGCTTGTCCAAGTGTAAACACCAAGTGTAATCGCTTTCATTTCCTTCAGGACCACCTGGCCAAATGCTTAGTGAAACTCTGTTTCTGACACTCGCCTTGCATGTGTGAAATAAATAATGAGCTATTAGCAGGATTTAGCACTGCTAGTGTTTTTCTTCCTGCAGGGCTCCTGCTGGCCCCTCCAAAGCCTCCCTGGCAGGATTCATTCTCCTCACATCCCTCCAGTGCTGCACATTTTTGGCCCAGTACTTTGTGATACAGTGGCCCCAAAAAGTGAATATAAATAACACAATACCAAACCAAGTTGCCTTACCTCTTTTGACTTTTAACTAACTGATGTCTAGCTAATTTTAGTGAATGTTTGAAGTTGGTCCCCTTTAAACAGTTCACAAAGATGTCCTATTAACATGTTCCACTAACATTTGATGTCTAAATGTAAATATCTTCCATCTTCATGTTGAACAATATATGTATTTTTCATTAATTTTAAATAAAAAAAAGTTACATATTCCACTCGGTTTGATATTTCATTATACAGTATAATGCATATTATGAAAATAACAAGTTTTATTTTCACAGCTTAATGTTTGTGCTAGATATTTAAGTTACACCTAATAATAAATAAATAATAAATTTTATATTAAATATTATGCTTTTTATGCATATTGTACACTATATTTTAACTTTTTTTAAAGAGATTAATACTTTTATTAAAGCCAGGATGTATTAAATTCATCAAAAGTGACAGTAAAGACATTTAGATTTAGAGTTTCAAAAGATTTGAAAAATGTATCATG
The DNA here is from genome assembly GCA_039654775.1 of Spinibarbus caldwelli. Taxonomy (NCBI): domain Eukaryota; kingdom Metazoa; phylum Chordata; class Actinopteri; order Cypriniformes; family Cyprinidae; genus Spinibarbus; species Spinibarbus caldwelli. The sequence continues at coordinate 13,009,201 of CM077263.1, forward strand.
GTTTCCACAAAATATTAAGCAGCACAACTATTTTCAACATTGATAATAAGAAATGATTCTTGAGCAGCAAATCAGCATATTAAGTAGTGCTGTCAAACGATTAATCGTGATTAATCGCATCCAGAATAAAAGTTTTTGTTTACATAATTTATGTGTGTGTGCTGTGTATATCTAATATGTATGTATAAATGCACACACATACAGTTTATATTTGAAAACTTTACATATATTTACACACACACACACACACACACACACACACACACACATATATATATATATATATTTATATTCATTTGTGTAATATATAAACATAACATTTTTCTTAAATATATACATGTATGTGTGTGTATTTATATATACATAATAAATATACACAGTACACACACATATATTATGTAAACAAAAACTTTTATTTTGGATGCGATTAATCACGATAAATCATTTGACAGCACTAATATTAAGATGATTTCTGAAGGATCGTGTGACACTGAAGACTGGAGTAAAGGCTGCTGAAAATTCAGCTTTTTCATCACAGGAATAAATTACATTGTAAAATATATTAAATAGAAAACATTTATTTTAAACTGTAATAACTGTCCAGTGAAATCTGCCTTGGTAAATCAAAAAAATTTAAAATCGTACCGATTGGTGAACTATACCTCTAAGTCTGTGAAGAAATGTCTAATAAATTACTGATTTACTTGAATTTAGAACAAAAGTGGCTGTTGCTGAACTATAGATTCTCTTCCTATGCATAAGCACAGCTGATGCTCCAATGAAGTTAAAGGCCAGGCTGCATTCCACAGAAGCACAGCTAAATGTTAATTAGAGCAAATATTTGACCTATTTCAGTCTTAACCACTGATATTTTCATTAAATGTGAGTTTGGACACATAGGCTAAAAATGTATTTGTGTTATTTGATGTTTAAAGAGGATTTAAGATCATTTTCCGAGTCTGTGGACCGTGCTAAAAGGGGTCTCAAGAGGGTGCATGTAAATTACAGCAGTCCTACTGTGTTTGACTGCTGAACTCTAGCATTTTATGAATGAAAATGATTGAATGTCCATTTGTGTGCTTGCAGCAAAACCCAACAATCATAATGCACAAACAAAATAGGCCAAAACGGACTGCAGATGGCAATTTTATCTTCTAATCTAAAAGGTCTGAAAGGCTTCACCGTTCCATTACTGTTCCCTGGCTTGTGAGTGTAAATGTGTTTATAAACAGCATCAATGAGCTTTTTGTAAGAATTGTGCTTTTTGAAACTGAATGGACATAGTGAGAAAGTCCAGCAAAGGCGTGTGTGCTTTTATGCTGGCCTAATTTGTTTCCATGAGTCACATCCTGTTCGATGCACTCTTTATTTACTTTTTAGCTAAGGTTACAGACATCCGTCGTCTTGTATTATTTTTGGGTTTGTTTTGATCTTCTGATCACCTAAATGGGAGAGTACAGAGTCAGAAACAACCCATATCCATCCATACCTGTTAACATACACAAAGAAAATTAGATTTTTGCTGTGTAAATGCAATGTAAATGCACTCTTCATTAAATCCAATGTTTATGTGATTAGACTGTAAGAGCAGCGGTGTTGAGATATGTACAGTGCTTTTTGGACATTTTAATATACTTTGGGTAGACCGTGATCAGAGCATATTATGTGAAGAATTGTTTTTGTTTGGACGTCACTTTCGTAGCTATCTGTTAAAACCATACTAACGGATGTTTCTTTAGCACTAATAGCATTTCACATTTTTTTTTTTTTTTTTTTTTTGCATACATCCATACAGTAACATTTTAGTGAGGTTGTCTTTGTTACCTTGGATGTTTTCATCTGAAGTTTTTGAAGTCATGAACCTCGTCTGATGTTGAGCTCTTTTAAGCATTAGATTTGGTGAACGCTCCCAAGTGGAACCAATTCCACTTTCTCCAGAAGAGATTTGAATCACAGGACTTTGGAATTTATTTTGGATTCACTTGCCAGCAGCCCAAACACCTGTGGCCTTAAAGGTATAGCTCACCCAAAAATGACAATTCTGTCATCATTCATGTCATTCCAAACCTGTATGACTTTTTTCAATCAACACAAAAGATATTTTCAAGACTGTTGGTAACCAAACTATTTCAGTACCCATCGACTTCCATTGTACAAGAAAAATAATTTTCTCAAATTGTCTTCTTTTATGTTCCACAGAAGAAAGAAAGTCAAACAGGTTTGAAACGTGAGAGTGAGTTAATGATGACAGAATGTTTAATTTAGCTAGACTATCCATTTAAAGCGAGAGCATCTCTTAAGTTTTAAGTTACTATTAACAGCATTTCAAAACGAGAGTTTGATTATTACATAAGTATCGTCTCGGTTACGTATGTAACCCTCGTTCCCTGAAGGAGGGAATGGAGACATCACGTCGGATGACCGACGAAATTGGGATCTCGCCAGAGAGACCAATCCACTTCGAGTTTAACTAAACGAGCCAATGGACATTGGCATGCGATTATTGCATCCAGCTGCTGCTGATCACAGCGTGAGTATAAGAGGCAGCAGATGCACCCCATTAATTCATGCTTTCGCTGAGGAGCCGAGCCGGTGACCCGGCAGCTCAGTGGTGGTACAGCGACTGTGGCGACGGGACATGACGTCTCCGTTCCCTCCTTCAGGGAACGAGTGTTACATACGTAACCGAGATGTTCCCCTTTCAGTCGGTCACTCCGAGTCACGTCGGATGACTGAGAGAATTGGGATCCCTACCAAAGCGCCACAGGAGCTGCTCCTTCCAGTGCCCTGTGTAGACCTCCTGATCCTTCCTATAAGGCAGATGATAGGACCGGGCTCTACACAGAGAAGGTCAACTACTGTTGTTCCTTGAGAAACCCAAACAGTAGGACTAGGATAACACTGGGAAGCATGCCCTTCCGCTTGGAAGAGGCACACTGCAGAGTCACCTCCTCCCAGAGGGGGTTAAGTGACATTTAGACATGTGAAGTAACCCCGTAGGGCCCTACTGCACATGGAAGTCTCTGAGATGGCTTAGGCTACATCATTAGAGATAGCAGAACGTGGTCTGCCAGGGGAAACACGGCTCTAATAAGCATACCGTGGAATACACATATGGGATCCCAGCAGGGTCTCTCATATGGGCACTAGCCTCACATCAGATTTCAAGAATTCATTGGCTGAAAGGCCTGGCGCCGGACGCTCCACCACGTCCAGACGCCGGAGTGCTGGAGGACTCGACAGGGTTTGCCTGGTTAAGGAACTCTCTGGAGAATTAGGCGTAAGAACGCCGCAAGCCTACTCAGAGCCGGGTTTCTCAGTGCCACTACCCGTTTGAGGTGAGAACACAGGAGGAAACTGGTTTGACACGTAGGCTATAAAACCTAGCGAACATGTTGGGAGTCGCCCAACCCGCAGCTCTACAGATGTCTGCTAGCAAGGCACCACGAGCCAGCGCCCAGGACGATGCGACACCCCTAGTGGAGTGAACACGCAACCTGAGTGGGCAGGGCACACCTTGTGCTTCGTAGGCCAAGGTGATGGCATCCACTATCCAGTGGGCCATCCTCTGCTTGGAGACAGCCTTCCCCTTCTGCTGTTCTCCGTAACAGACAAAGAGCTGTTCTGAGGTCCTGAAGCTCTGAGTCCTATCCACGTACTGACGCAGTGTGCGTACAGGACAGAGCAAAGCTAGGGCTGGGTCTGCCTCCTCCAGGGGCAGCACTTGCAGGTTCACTACCTGGTCCCTGAAGGGAGTCGCAGGAACCTTAGGCACATAGCTGGGCCAGGGCCTCAGTGTTGCACTGGAGTCAGCCAGCCCAAACTCAAGGCACGACTCGTCGACCGAAAATGCCTGCAGGTCCCCCACCATCTTGATCGAGGCCAACGCAGTCAGGAGTAGGGTTTTCATAGAGAGAAACTTCAACTCGACTGACTGCAGTGGCTAAAAGGGGGCAGTTTGTAGGGCTCTTAGCACCAATGCCAAGTCCCAAGAGGGTAGGGAGGGAGGCCTAGGAGGATTTAACCTGATGAAGAAACCTGATGACCAGATCGCGCTTTCCCGCCGACCTCCCCTCTATGGGGTCGTGGTGGGCGGAAATAGCAGCAACGTACACCTTAAGGGTGGAAGGGGACAGCCTACGCTCCAACCCTTGTTGCAAAAAGGAATGCACGGCTCTGATCGAACATCTCCGGGGGTCCTCATGGTGAGAGGAACACCATTCGATGAACAGATTCCATTTCAGCGCATAGGCCCGTCTTGTGGACGGTGCTCGTGCTGAAGCGATAGTGAGAGCTACCTCCTGGGGCAGGTCACCTAGAACCTCCGTGTCCTGTCCAGGGACCACACATGGAGTTTCCACAAGTCTGGACGCGGGTGCCAGAGGGTGACCCATCTCTGAGAAATCAGCTCCTTCCTCAGAGGAATTGGCCAGGGAGGGGCTGTCGTGAGGAGCATGAGTTCCGGGAACCAGGTCCTGTTGGGCCAATATGGAGCCACTAACAGGACCTGCTCCTCGTCCTCCCTGATCTTGCACAGTGTCTGTGCTAGCAGACTTACTGGGGGAAACGCATATTTGCGCAGGCCCTGGGGCCAGCTGTGTGCTTGTGCATCTGTGCCGAGCATTGCCTCGGATAGGGAGTAGAACCACTGGCAGTGGGTGGTTTCCAGAGATGCAAACAGGTCTACCTGATCAACTCCAAATGACTCCAAATCAGCTGGACCGCCTGGGGATGGAGTCTTCACTCCCCAGGAAGTGCCGCTTGAGACAGCTCGTCGGCCGCCTGATTGAACACTCCTGGGATGTGGATGGCACGAAGGGACCTCAGATACTTCTGACTCCAGAGGAGGAGGTTGTGGGCGAGTTGCGACATGCGACGGTAGCGTAAACCGCCTTTCTGGTTGTTATACGCTACGGTCGCAGTGTTGTCCGTATGGACCAGAACGTCCTTGCTCTGAAGGCGCCCTCTGAGGCAGCTCAGGGCAAGGTGTACTGCCAACAACTCGAGGCAATTGATATGCCAACGCAGTTGGGGACCCGTCCATACCCCTGACACTGCGTGCCTGTTGTACGTGGCACCCCAGCCGGTGGCCGAGGCATTCGTGAATACCACAGCATGCCTGGATACCTGCTCCAGGGGCACTCCTGCCCGACGGAACGAGGGATCTGTCCACGGGCTGAAGGTTCTGCGGCAGGCCGGTGTAATCTGAACCCGATGAGTACCGCGTCACCACGCCCATCTCGGGACTCGGCCATGAAGCCAGTGCTGAAGCGGTCTCATATGGAGCAGACCAAGTGGAACTACCACCGCCGCTGCTGCCATATGCCCCAGTAGCCTCTGAAAAAATTTCAGTGGGACCGCTGTCCTGCCTGATAAAGTCTTGAGGCAGTTCAGCACCGACTGAGCATGTTCCTGGGTGAGGCGTGCTGTCTGGCTGACCGAATCCAACTCCATGCCAAGAAAAGAGATCCTCTGCGTTGGCACGAGTTTGCTCTTTTCCCAGTTGACACGAAGACCCAACTGGCTGAGGTGTCTGAGCACCAGGTCCCCTGTGCAAGTATGAGCCAGTCGTCGAGGTAGTTAAGGATGTGCACACCCCGTTCTCTCATGGGAACAAGGGCCGCCTCTGCGACTTTGTTGAAGACGCGAGGTGACAGGGACAGCCCGAAGGGCAGGACCTTGTACTGATATGCCGACCCTCGAACGCGAATCGCAGGAATGGCCTCTGTCGCGGAAGGATCGAGACATGAAAGTACGCATCCTTCAGGTCGATCGCTGCAAACCAATTTAGGGGACGGATGCACCCAAAAATGCGTTTCCGCGTCAACATCTTGAAAGGCAGCTTGTGAAGTGCACGGTTTAAAACTCGCAGATCCAAGATCAGTCGTAACCCACCGCTTTTCTTGGGCACAATGAAGTAAGGGCTGTAAAACCCCGACCTCATATCGGCTGGAGGGACGGCTCTATCGCATCCTTCGCCAGCAGGACTGCGATTTCTGCACGCAAGACAGGGCATCGACAGCCTTGACTGAAGTGAACCGAATGCCCCTGAACTTGGGGGGATGCCGGGTGAACTGAATCGCGTAGCCGAGTCTGATGGTTCGGAGGAGCCACCGGGACGGACTGGGGAGCGCTAGCCAGGCTCCGAGAGACCGTGCCAGCGTAACAACGGGGCCACCGACGTACCCACGGTGGGGCAGCGAGGTGGAACACAGGGACCCGGCCCAGGGCCTGTGATGGCCTGGCCTGTGATGGCAGGGGGCGGGGTCTGGGTGTGCAGTGTAACACTCACCTGATTCCTCCTAATGCGGGAGGAAACTCAGGAACCCGGCTTGAGGCTTGTGACAACCTGGCGTGTGACGACTTGAAGCGGGGACTCGAGTGCTACTGCCCTTACCTGGTTCACGAATGGGCAGGAGGGGTACTCTTGGGCAACCACCCGCTGCCTGCTGGCGAGAGAGGAGGAGGGAAGCGTTCCCGTGATGCACGGTTCACCACTCTCCTCCTCTTGAGACCCAGAGATTGAGGAGACCACTCTTTATTGATATTTTGGGTACCGCCGGCTGCTGGGCCAGCGGTGGAACAAAATGAAACAAAAGATTCTCCACCCAGCCCTCCTCCAGGGGAGGGAGTGGTGCAGTCACCATCTCCCGACGAGCAGCCTCCTCCATCTCTGGGTCGCCCGTCTCAGGGCCTCTTGCACTTGCGCTTGCTGCCAGGTTTGGCGGGGGCCTGGACAGGCTGGGCGTCCTGCCTGCGACCGGCTCCACGATGCTGCCTGGTGGAAGGCTGCTGCGGCTGCGCGGGGGGGCGCCCACGGCGACGAGCAGGCTGAGGGGCTGCACAGGGGTGTAAGCAGCAGGTTTCCCCCGGCGCATGATGTGTTTGATCGTCTCAGTCTGCTTCTGTGCTGCCGAGAACTGCTGGGCAAAGCTCTCGACAACATCGCCGAAAAGGCCGGTCTGTGACACGGGAGCATCAAGTAACTGTACCTTCTCCTGGTCCTTCATGTCAGCCAGACACAGCCAGAGATGGTGCTCCTGGACCACTAGCGTGGACATGGCACGACCCAGAGACTGTGCAGTCACCTTCGCCGCTCGAAGCGCAAGGTCTGTCGCAGCACGCAGTTCATGTAGAACCGCCAGGTCGTGGCCACCCTCGTGCAGGTCTTTCAGGGCTTTGGCCTGGTGGACCTGCAGTAACGCCATGGCGTAGAGGGCAGAAGCCGCCTCCCCACAAGCTCTGTAAGCACTGCCAGTTAGGCCTGACGAATACTTACAGGCCCGTGAGTGGACACGGGTCATCCCACAGAGTGGTAGCGGCTGTTGGACACAGTTGCATGGCCACAGACCACTCCACCGAGGGGATGCCCGCGTACCCCAAAGCGGCCCCACCATCGAGGGTGGTGAGGGTGGAGGAGCCACAAGATTTGTTTCAGGCAGTGAAAGGTGCCCTTCATGATTTAGTGAGCTCCTCATGCACCTCCGGGAAGAACTGCACTGGAGCGGGGCGCTGAGAACCAGCGCGACCCCCACCAAGAAACCATTGATCCAGCCTTGAAGGATCGGGACGCGGTGGAGGATTCCACACGAGCCCGACATTTTCGGCGGCCCGGGAAGCATAGCCGTCATCTCTGGGTCTGGTTCGGACAACGCTACCACACCCGACGGGGGCAATGCAGCCGAGTCATCATCCCCGGAGAGAGAGGGCTGACCCTCTGATGTAGCGATCGACATCTGGTCGCCAGAGGGGACACCGAAGGAATGAGTGGCCAGCCCGCTCCAATGGCAACTCCACCGGCTGCGGAGTGCTTGAGGGGTGAGGAGCTCCACTTGGGGATGCCATCACCGTGATCCTCAAATCACCTCTGACTCCACCGGACGCAGCGCTGCCCTGGGTGCCGTGACGAACGCTGGATCGCGACAGAGGCAGAGAGACTCCACCATGTTTGACATAGCGGAGTCTTTTATGCAACTCCGAGATGGTCATGCCCCCACAAGAAGAACATGAACCATCCACGAAAGCTTCCTCAGCGTGCTGAATGCCCAGACACGTGAGGCAGCGATCGTGACCGTCCTGAGGCGCCAGGAAACGACCACACCCAGAAACGCACGGGTGATAAGACATCTTTAAAAAGACGCGATCACCCGTGTTGCTCTTTTAGAGAAATTGCTCTTTTAGTGCTGAAGCATGCAGGGGAGCTGGTCACCTGCACACTCCTGGTGTGGCTGTCTGCATGATCTTTGTTGAAGCCGCGAGACCGTGACCACCGCTGCTGTTGCCGTAACACCCGCACTCTCGTTCTCTCTGCAACACTGAAGTAGAGAGCAGTAGTGATGCACCACCGCTCGGCTCCGAAGCGAAAGGATGAATTAATGCGGTGCATCTGCTGCCTCTTATACTCACGCTGAGATCAGCGGCAGCTGGATGCAATAATCGCATGCCAATGTCCATTGGGTCGTTTAGTTACACTCGAAGTGGATTGGTCTCTCTGGCGAGATCCCAATTTCGCCGGTCATCCGACGTGACTCGGAGTGACCAACTGAAAGGGGAACTAACAAATAATGTCTATTTTATTGCATGCACAGGCACAAAAGGATATGTAATGCATTTATGTGCTTCACAATAAGGCTCTTTGAAGGAGTCAATAATATTTGTATTATAATTTTAATTATTTTTATTCTATATTTATTTTTATTGTTAATGCCATACAGTACAATACATATAAAACAACAGGTTTCAAGGAGCATTTTAATTTTAGCTCCAGTAATAGCAAAAAAATCTCTCCTTGCTGCTGTAACATTTAAAGTTTATTTTGAAGTGTTTGTGTGTGGGTGCACATAAGGGAAAAAGCAATGTAATATTTGGTATCACACCAAATTGTGTGAGTTGCATTTATTCAATTTTTTGTGTTTCTCATTTTAATGGTTTTTCATATTGAACATAATTTTCAGCGTTCAAAGGCCAAGTTAATTGCCTCGGGTTGGTGTTGCAAACTCTTCAACTAATGCCCCTTACTGCTTGCCATGTTTAACAGTGCCAGAAAGGGTACTTTTATTTGCTTTTGGGTACTGTATAACTAAATAACATTTTTTGCCCGATTGGTTGAACAATAATTGTATTGAAATATTGTCTCCTTGCTACAGAACACACACTTTCTTTCTTTATTTCAAGGGTGTTAGTGAAAGGGCTTGATGGCAGTGTGGGTTCAGACTCTATGAGACAGTAAACCCGGCCCTCAGGGCATGACAGATCAGATCCGTCTTTCATCTCTGGGCTTGAGTTCACTGACAGAAGGGCAAATTGAGTGTTTGCTTTTGTGTTTTAATTAAGCGCTCAGGTTGAAAGTGAAACCATGCACTTTTATCCTGGTGTGACACTAACCTGCTTGCAGATGTATAGGACTATGTTTAGAGATATGTAGGACATCGGAGTGGAGTCATTTCCCATAAGGACTAGCTCCATTAAATACATTTTTCTTGGTGGAATATAGCAAATATTGTTTGTCTGTATATTATTTAGATTGGGATCCAAAACTGTCAAAAATATATATTTTTTAATGTACGTTTTGTGATGTTAAGTTTACTTTCTGAAAGAAAGTAATTCATTTTTTTCATCAGGGATGCATGAAATTGGTCAAAAGTGACTGTAAAACATTAATAATGTTGCAAAAGATGACTGTTTCAAATAAATGTTATTCTTTTAAACTTTCCATTTGTCAAAGAAAAAGCATGCATCTCTGTTTCCACAAAAATATTAAGCAGCACAACTTTTTTCAACACAAGAAATTTTTCTAGTGTATCGAATCAGCATATTAGAATGATTTCTGAAGGATCATGTGACACTGAAGAATGGAGTATTGGCTGCTGAAAATTCAGCTAAAAATAAATGCAGCATAAGATACTTCTTTCAAAAGCATTAAAATCTTATTGACCTCAGCTTATGAATGGTTATGTAATATTACCTAATTTTGCTTCAGATTTAAATAAGAAGTTATTTAGGCCTAATTATACTTGTTTTGACTTTTTGTTCTTGGCTGGACGTCTATAGCAAACTAAACACACAAGATGGTCTGGCAGTATCATTGTGTGTATCCTTTGTGTGTGTATTCCTGGACTCAGTATTTTTATTGCCTGCACTGCTGCTGCTACTGCTGTCCTCTTGCTGAACTGAGGTGAGATGTTTGTTTGGTTTGTGTTTGAGTTATGATCACACGCTGAAGTATTGTCTTTCCACTGTCAGTCAGTGTCTGGCTCTCGACGCCCATTGCCCAGGATAATAAGTCCACATTGACTCTTCCCTTTTTCACTTAGACACCACAGTGACATGTATTACCGGATGCTACATCTGCATAACTTCTTGACAGGCTGCTTACAACAGGCCCCATTCATTCAGTGGCTGACAGAGAGCGAGAGACAGTTACAGGAAGTTTTATCTGTCCTATTAAGTGACATTATGGGCAAGTGTTTCTGTGGCGGAAACCTCTCGAGATGCAGTTTTGATGTTTTCAAGGTGACTGAAAACTAAGTTTGTTCTTGTTGCCTTCTAGTCATTGAATTAAAGACCAATTATTTGGATGTTGAACATCACACAATTAGTTGTGTTATTAGGTTTCACCTCTTTTCTTATTCTCTTGATAAATCATAACAGTGCCTGAGGTTTTGCTCTAGTTTGGATGCTTTATTGTTACATTTTTTGTTGAAGGGGTTTTGAGAGCAGCGGCTTTGACAGTACAATGAGTCCAGTGATGTCAGTAGATTACATTAGATTTTGTAATGAGCTCGCTGGCTCATCTTCAAGATAACATTTGGCTCTCTTCACAAATTGGGCCCTTATATCTTTGTTAAATATCTGGCCTTTTTGAAATGCAAGCTCATAAAAAACACTTTAAGAGATGTATCATTTTGTGATGTTTTAGAGGATTTCAGGCTCATTAGTTTTCCTTTTTACTTTGAGGTATTATCACAAAATGTTAGTGGGTTCTTAAAATCAATGGGAAATTATGTTCACAACCAGTTTTAGTTCCTTAATGTGACATTTTTTTTTTTTTTTACTAACTAAAACAGTATTATTCAATGAGGAAAATGCCAAAGTATATTAAAATTAAGTCCGATAAATGGGCAATATTAAAATTCTACACTATTTTGTTAAAAATAAAATACTACAAGCAGAGCTGGGTTGTAACTGGTTACAAGTAATTCGGATTACGTAATCAGATTACAAAAATTAAGTACTTGTAATTAGATTAAATTACTTTTTAAAATACTTGTAGTCAGACTACAGTTACTTTTTATGGATTACATGATTACATATTATTCACATAATAGCAATAAATTCATAATTTATTAATTCTCCCTCATTCCTCTTTTAAATCTTTTAAAACCTTTCTTAAATAGCCTACCGCTCATATACACTTAGAAAATCTTCAGTTTTGGGGACATTTCACACAAAGATCAGTCATTTGTCAGATGGCTACACAGCATTTGACCACTGGATTTACAAAATAATTTCAGGTTTAATAAGTGTTTCTACACTGCATCAACTTCTGATGAACACATTCATTTTTATTTGAATTATCACTCTGTAGGTTATTTAACCATGTGCTACTATGTCTTTAGAAGGCTTTTGTCTTTCAAACATATTAAAATGCATAAATACATGTTGTTTCTTATTTGCATGCAATGCAGGCATAATTTTATGTTTAATGCACTTCATAAAGTTAATTACAATGAATGGACAACCTGATCTCATGACAAAAACGTACCTGTGGGAACTTTTCCACAAGATACAAAATACGTACCTCCATGTACGTTTCGTGATATATTCGATGTTAAATGTCCACTGGGTGGCACTAAAAGAGTGTTCGTTTTTTTCCCCCAGAACAGATGAACGTGCATATGGTACGTTTTAAGTGACATTTTGTAGGTGTCACCGCAGTTCTGACTTGAAATGTCCATTGAGTGGCGCTATAACTGTAATGCTCCGTGACGTTTTAAAATAACATACCATCTGCACTACACCTAAACCTACCCGATAGTATGAACAAAAGTGAATGTGATGTAAAAACGCAATTGCAAGCATGCCATTTTGGCTTGTTTTTCGATCTCTCAGCTCTTTCATCGTGAGTCATGTTTTCCACGGGATTCATATCCAAGGATTCCACATCCTAAATCCAATTCCGTGCCGGCTGAGCTACCGAGAAAGCTTTTTACGTTCGGAAAGCAAAACATATGGAGCTGTAATCATAACTGTGTACGAAAACGATTACAAGTGCTCCGTGTTTTACTGCCTCTAGTGTTAATTTCCGTTGGAAACTGCAGAGATATGTACTTATTGCTACATATTTTGCGTCTTGCGAAAAAGTTCCCACAGGTACGTTTTCGTCATGAGACCAGGTAGTGAATGGAATGTATTTTATTATTCTTTGATTATCCTATTCAAATCAATTTGATAAATGAGTTAGGTCAAAAGTAATCTAAAAGTAATCAAAAATTAGTCTGATTATATAAGGTTCATACTAACTGAAAACTTGGTGGTTTTAAAAATTAACTTTAAATGAGCATTAGATGATGGCAAAGGTAATCAAAATGTAAAAATAGTTAGAAATAGATAAAAACTCTAATATTCTTCTACATATTGTGCATCCCTTCATTTCATTTTGCTTTGCATAACATAATGTTATGGAAATTTCCACTGGATGGTGTTCACATAACTCTACCATTGTCTGCTGCTGGTGTAAATGGAGTAGATGCGTGCTTGAATGAGTTCAGTGATTTGGTAATCGGTTTACTCCTCTCGCTGTCTTCAAGAGAAACAGTTGCGAAAGCCATTCAAGAAGAATACTGAACATTTTCACTTTCATGTGAGTACAGTGATATGGCATCTCAATCATGAAGTAATTTAGCATGACATTGGTATTCCTCACTTTCTTTATTTTTCATTTTGTCAGCGAGAAAGTGACTTGGAGCCTGACACGCTCATAAATATAGTATAGAGCAATTTTACGTGGAGGAACGAAGGGACAATTGAAATGAAAGCATTTATCCTGCAGTGTAGTTATTGGTGTGCTCATAATTTTTTTTAATGTTTAAAGAATTGTATTAGTATAAAAAATAAAATATGTGTTTAGGGATAAATATTTGTCTGTAAAATATACAAAAACAACACCCCACACGTGAACTAAATATTATTTTCCTATGTAAATCTACAAAAAAGTCTAGCTTTTCAGGTATCTCTGGTACTTTACTGGAAATGTAGATGTGGTATCATTTGCAGAAGTGCTCTGATAGGAATATTGATCACAGATGGAGACGTCTCTCCCACTCTCACTTTTGTATCTTTTGTTTTTGTGCTTGTACAGTAATCAATAGAGGAAGAAAGTGAGAAACTGGACTCACATCAATTATATGAACCTGACAAACTTTGGCAAATCCAATGATTGGCACTTCCTCAGAAGTGCTCATTAGATCAACCGGGTTTGTTGTAATTGACAACTTTGTTTCTCAAAGTCACTGTCTGGTACTTAATTTGTCTTTTGCACTTCTACCAGTACAGCGGGTAGTTTCAGAGGGATGCTTGTGTATTTTTATTGCACAGTGCATTCAACAAGATTACCGGTGATGTAATTTTCAGCTTGTATAGAAGAGAGATGTCTTTGTGCTTCAAGCATCGCTGAACATAAATCTGAGCTGAACATGTGTATCCATGCATAAATGTGCGAGAGATAGACTACAAAAAGACATTTTTGTCATGCATAGAGAACTGTTACCTCTTGCAGCCATTTCATTATGGGTGATTATTTGCCTTCAAGGTGTGTTATCTATTTTCTATTTTAGGGGAAAAAAAGCACACAGACAATATACATATTTAAAATTATACACATGCACGTACATACAAATAGGAGAAGACAGGTGCATCATGCTTCTTTTGTAAGGGGGAACAATTGACGGTTGCAATAAAGAAGTATTTTTAATAGAGCTGTTTTTATTTAACGTGAGACAAATACAGTTTTTTTTTTATTAAGTTTTTAATCAAAACTTTGGGGCCGGTAAGATTTTTTAAAAATGTTTTTGAAAAATCTATAAAAATACAGTAAAAACTATTTAAAATTTAAAATAACTGTTTTCCAATTTAATATATTTTAAAATTATATTTATTCCTTTGACGGAAAAGCTGGATTTTCAACAGCCATTACTCCAGTCTTCAGTGTCACATGATTCTTCAGGAATAAGTCTAATATGCTGATCTGCTGTAAGTATCATGTCTTATTATTAGCATTGTTCAAAACAGCTGTGCTACTTAATATTTTTGGAGAAACTGATACACTTTTTTTCAATATTCCATGATAAATGTTTAAGAGGACAGCATTTATTTGAAATGTAAATTCGAATATGAAAGTCTTTACTGTCACTTTTGATCAGTTTAATGCCTCCTTGCTGAAAATATTCATTTCTTTCAATAAATAAATAAATGCATACATACATACATACATACATAAAATAATAAAAAAGGCACAAAATTCAGCTGACCAAATTTAGACGTGAATATGTTCAAAACAGTTGTGCTACTTAATATTTTTGTAGAAACTGACACATTTTTTTCAATATTCCATGATAATCATTTAAGAGGACAGCATTTATTTGAAATGTAAATTTGAATATGAAAGTTTTTACTGTCACTTTTGATTAGTGTAATGCCCCCTTGCTGAAAGTATTCAATTCTTAAAAAAAAAAAAAAAAATTAAATAAAAGAAATAATAATAATAATAATAATAATAAAAATAAATAAATAAATAAATAAATAAATAAATAAATAAATACATACATACATACATACATACATACATACAAATATACATACATACATACATAAAAAAATAAAAAAGGCACAATTAGGCTGACAAAATTTAGACGTGAATGTGTGGTTTCTACCTTTTTTTTACCTACAGTATTTTTCATCTTACAGAAAAACCTTTTTGGAAGTGGCATTCAGAACCAGAAACCACAAAAATCAAATGGCTGAAAAAGCTAAGGGTTTTTAAGTAAAACATACTGTGGCGGGAGGAGCATATGACAGACACAGTGGGTGTGGCATCAGGCCTCGGAGAGGCTTTTATTAAACAGAAATAATAAAATAAAGTGTCCAAAGGGAAGTGTCCAAAATGAAGAGGGAATCTGGTGTCCTCGTCGTGCTGCGGGGTTCGTGAAGGAGGGGCAGTGTTCGAGAAGGAAGGGTCCAGGTAAGGGGCGGAGTCCGGCGGCCACACGCGCTCCCCACTTGGGTCCGGGGTGCGAGGGGCGGCGGCTTCGACCTCCTTTAGCCCACGGCGCTTGCGGGGATGAACATCAGCCGTATAACGTGTGCGGTTCTGTCCAGATCGCGGGTCCAGCGGCTCACGTCTCTGGCAGCGTGGGAATCCCTCTACGCACCCTTCCTGGACCCACGAGGACACCAGCGTGCATGCACGTGAAAGAGACCGGTCTCCCGAGGAGAGGCGCGCTCGGCATTTAACAGCGGTGGTGATGAGGCTCCATTCCCTTCAGGTGTGCTTCATCACACACCGCCAGACCTGGCTGTTTCAGTGCCCCTCCTCTCTCACACACCCACTCCCGTCGGGAGCCTGGTGAAGGACGGCGATTAAGGGACGGGGTGCTGCTGATAATAATGGGGAGGCAGCCGACTCGTCACAATACCTTTCTGGTAGAATTTGTGTTTTTGTAATCATGTACACACACAGCAGAAGTTGTTGCTAGTTTTTTTGTATAGGGCAGAAAGGTCAATGCTGCACTTTTTCATTACGGAGAGCTTTTATTTCCTGTGCCATTTCTCTCAGTCACTTGCTGGAGCCCAGCGGTGCTGCCAATAGAGCTCTAATACTATTACTCACACACACAAACACACACCTCAACGCATACACAAATGATTCCCAACCACACAAACAGCCCTAATGAAATTTCAAGAGATGCCAAAAGCCTCCTCTCAGGCTTAGTCATTTCTTTCAATACGGCTTAAAATACAAATCGATAGCAAAACGAGTGTAAAACCCATTCCTATACTTTCAAATCACACAGACACACCACCATTCTTACATGTCAATGAAAATACACATATAATTAGATTAAATCTTTCCGGAGGGAGCACTATTCACACCCCCAAAACACATCTTACCCATAAACGCCCTTTGAAAAATCTCTGACTAAATGGCTCTTTGAATAAACCGCGGGCCGGGTATTGAATCAAACATGGGTAGACTAATTATTCATAATGGAATCAGATGAAAAGGCTAATCAATACGTTGAAAGGGCCCCCTGTTATTGAATTTACTTCCTGCTGCGGCACAGCTGTGAATGACATGCGGTGTATGTGCAGGGACCAGCGGGCATATCCATGCTGGATTTAGGAGCATTAAGGTAAATTAGTTTTTGGAGAGGGGAGTGTATGGGCCACCTAGACTCCAGTCTCACAGATGGTTGCAGAGAATCGAAATAAGGCAGAGTAATAACCCACTTTTTTATTCTCTCGCTGTGTCAGTGTGTGGTCAGCAGTCACCTGGCGGCATTGGCTGTGGTCCAGTCTCACTGTAATCTATCTGGCCAGAGAGGAGACAAACTTAGCTTCGCATACATGTTTAATATGCATATCAGGGCAGTACATCTGCCGCTCTGCAGTCAGTAATCTAAAGGGTTAACTATGCATAACCCTTTGTCATCGTAAACGTTCACTACTGTATGTTTAACATCTGTGATGCGCAGTTGACACTGTGAATCCTGGCTTTATGGAAGGTTTTATTTCAAACTGATCTGATTTTCAGCTATAGTTATGTATTAAGTCTAACACTGTTAACGTATTGAACTGGATCTGGCAGTGCTATCTGATTCATTTATCATGAGTGTCTTGAATAACTCTGCACTGATTGCATGTCAGTTGCTGTTTCCTGGACAACGGAGAGCAAGGAAGGCTAAGCTTTCCTCGGCTGTAAGCCAAATCACAAGAAGTAATAAGTAGCTAAACTGAGGGGATCTCATCCATGACAGATCTAAAACGCCACGCTTATGTCACACATACAGTTGCAGGATGAAATATGTGCATTTATATGGATTTCTGTATTGGTTGTTCTTCTTTTGACAGCAATGATTGCTAGCATTCCTCTATACAAAACTGGTGTGAAAATGAAAAATGTGTGTTATTTATTTGAACACATTGCGTTTGTCTATAGTTTCATATATATGTATTGTTAGATTTTTTTAAATTCATGGACGCCTAAATATAATGATTCAGGTGTGGAAACCCAAATAATAATAATAATAATAATAATAATAATAATAATAATAATAATAATAATAATAATAATAATAAATAAATAATTAATAATAAAATAATAGTAATTAATAAATAAGTAAGTAAGTAAATAAGTAAATAAATAAATATATAGATAGATAAACAAAACAAACAAACAAACAAAACAAACAAACAAACAAATAAATAAAAATTATTATTATTATATTTGTATTTTTCACTATATGAATGACTACATGAAAATTAATAGCTGCTTTAACTAAATTATATTCATATTTTATTGTTTTATTTTATTAACTATTTTATTATTTTTTTATAATTATTAATAATACCAATATTAAATGAATAAATGTATAAGTAATACCAATATTATTTTTTTCTCAATATAAACATTAATTTATACATGAACATATGTAACTGCTTTAATATTCTAATACAAAAAGCTTGTATGACATTAATAATAACATTCTTATTATATAACAATGGTAATAATAATAATAATAATAATAATAATAATAATAATAATAATAAGGAAATAAATAAATAAGAATTAGTATTATTATTTTATTATATTTACATTTTTCACAATATGAATGACTCTATGAATTAAAATTAATAGCTGCTTTAACTGAATTATATTATTTTTTATTTTATTAATTATTTTTGTTATTATTTTATTATAATTATTAATAATACCAATATAATTATTTTTTCTCAGTATAAATGTTCATTTATACATGGAAATATATAGCTGCTTTAATATACAAAGAACATTACAATTATATAAACATATAATTATATAAACATTAATAATAATGTTCTTATTATACAACAACAACTATTATTGTTATTGTTATTATTATTATTATTGTTGTTGTTGTTGTTGCTGTTGTGACAGCAGCTGTACATTTTCATGTATAAAGACATGTTTATGTTGTGTAAAATAAAATAAAATAAAATAAAATAAAATTAAATTAAATTAAATTAAATTAAATTAAATTAAATTAAATTAAATTAAATTAAATTAAATTAAATTAAATTAAATTATTTATGTCACTGCACCTCAGTTTGAAAAACCCTTCTTTTATCAATTTATGCAGCAATCCAACTAAATGGTTAACTAAACGGTTAATGTGCTTTTCCTGTGATTGTAGTCAGTCTCATTGCACACGGTTTTGTGTTTTCAATATTAACAGATTTTGAAGGGCAAATTGGACTCAATTTGTATTTGCTGTGATTACTGTCATACTTTTATGTCTCGCAGTTCAAAGAACAAACAAATGGAACCATTAAATCTCCATAAATCTGCAGAAATGGGTTAAACTGCCAATTAAAACACCTGTAACTTCTAAACGCTGGAAGATCATCTGTTGTAATGACTCACGCTGCTGTGACTCTCTTTAGTTGTCATATAACAAACCAAGCTGTCATTGCTTCAGACTGGATTTTCCATCTCAGTGGAACTGGCTGTTCTTTCCCTTCTTCCATGTTCTCATTCCTTTCTTCTTCTTTAATGGCTCCTATCTTTTTGTGTTGAGCGATGTGGTGTTTTGTTCCAGCAGGCAGTTGAGCTGAGAGATGGTGTGTCGTCCGTTAAAAGCACTTGTGAAAAACATCTGTGATTAATTCTCATACTTCTGTGCTTTACACAGCAGGAGCTGATAAGGTAGCTATTGTTTGACCCTTTAGTGCTGGGAATTTCTGTTTTATTACCAGTGAGCTGTTGCATTACAAAGTTCCACGACTTGAATTCTCCATCTCTCACTTATTATTAATGGCACAATAAAAGTTCCAAATGGCCCTTCTATGGCCACATAAATGAATCTCGTATGGCCTGTCGGAGACATTCGCACATTGGTGGTGACCGGATTGTGTCGCAGTGACTCTGTGTGCGTCTGCACAAAATCAATGTGCTGAACAAAAGCAAATCTAAATGGACAGCGGATGACAGAACAGCAAATAAACCTGCCTGAAAAAAATGACAGATAATTGTGTCTCCTGGCCTCCAGAGTGAGTTCTTGACCGGAGATACAGAGGCTGTGACAGATGCTCATGGGAGATTGCAAATCAGCTCTCACTATTTACAAAGAGAAATTGGCACATTATGCAAATAGCTGTATTATATTGCCTCGGCATCTTTTAATTTTACGAAGTGCTTCGGCGATTAACTTCATGAGATATTCATTGAGACTCTACAAGGACGGTGATTTGCAGGCTCCGTGCCGAGTTCAGGAGAAGTTCAGTCATGTGATGTGATACGAACCCTCTCATCAGTGTGTATAGCTCAAGCAATCCTCTGGCTTGTGCCTTAACATCTTATCAACTGTAAAAAGAGCAGAAAATAACTCTTCTGACCCCTAGAGAGTTGTGTTCAGCAACTTTACACAACATGCCACAGTAGTCAAACAAATAAGAGTAGTTTTTGTGTTTTTTTAATTTAATTTAATTTAATTTAATTTAATTGCATAAAAATAAAAAAAAAGTGCATGGGTGGCATTAATGGTAGAATGCCATTTTTTTTTTTTTAGCACATTTTCTTTACCATATTGTCATGCATGACTCATTTCAGATGTAGTTTGGCAGGCCAGGCATTTTAATACTGGCATAAAATCAGAGAAATATTTCTGTTTATTTTGGTGTGTAAACTCATTTAAATTATGGCGGAGCATTTCGTTCTGCAGATATTAGCAGAAGCTGTTATTCTGTGCTTTGTACTTTGAGTTTCTCTCCATTCAGATGTAATAATCACTGAATATTTCAGAGACGTAACTCTGAGAACAAAGCTGTGCTAGAGGAATTTGCAGACTTTAAGACAAAATCTAGACTGTTCTGATCTGTTCTTGTTTTTGCAGCTTTTGATGTCATGAACCTTGCAAACTTTGCAACAACAGTTTTTTAGAAGTGTTTGTTTTAACAGTCTGTTAGCTTCTAAACAGAACGTTTTAATGTGTAAAAAGTAATCAGTAATGTATGTATGTATTTATTTATTAGTATTATATATTTAGATATTGATTAATACATAATAATATGATTTATCGCAATTTATCATTATTATTGTAATTATTTATTATATTTATATAGACAAATAAAACAGAAATTATATATTTTAATTGTAATATATTTATAATAATTTTATTTATTTAAAGCTATTTATTTATTTGTTTTTTAATTTATTTATTTTTAATTATTTATAGACTTTTGCCTTTTGAGTGAGTCTAAAGTTAACAGGATCTTTTCAGTTTTAATGGCACAGTAATTTCGAAGGATCAATTTATTAAACAACCCCTAATACATGTAATATTTCAACGTAAACATTTTCTTCAGGGGTTTCTTGACAAAGTGGCGGGTGGACAAAAAGAAGGGGATGAGAAATGACCCATTTTGTGCATTAGAGATAGAAAAACAAATGGGAATGACTCCTAACAGTGTGCTTCCACATTAAGTCTTAAACAAAATTAAGAAATGTTTGCCTGAAAAGTTAAACTTTAAAAGTTCACTTAGGATGAGTGCTAACATACAACCTCCTAATGACCCCCGTTGATATACCTATTATTTATTATGCAGGCCTGCGGCCCACACCGTGTGTCTGGTTTCTAAGTTGGAAGTTTTATGTCTTTAATAAAAGCAGCGCAACAGCACCTATTGTCATTAGAGGTGAAATTAGGCAGAGCGGGCATTGTTTTGGAAAGGGAACGTAATTTATGCGGCTTGCCAAAGGGAAGTCAGTTTAATTCCTCCGGGCTAATGAGCTATAAATCAGTCTCTGCGGGCTGTCGGAGTGTTATCAGTACACCATCTCTCGCCACACCTCCCTATGATCGGCTCTCTGCCTCTCCACGCTCTGAAATCTCAGCCGGTCAATGGAACAAATGGTAACATGAGTCCATCACGTGCATTTGTTTGTCTATACAATAAAAAACAGCTATTTTTTGCATGCAGATTCACTACAAACCCGAGCGAGTTCAATTAATTTGCCGACCAGCGCTAAAACTCACTGTCAAGGCTTGGGGAAAAAGCTAATTGATTGCATGTTTAACCTGTCGAATATGAGCGATTTATCTTCCTTTCACAATCACCTCAGGAAGTGCAGGTAGGTTCGCTTGGTCACATGGCCCACTTTTGGTGGGCAAATTAATTCACCTCCCCTGCAAAAGCACAATGAATCGTTGTCCAAGTTGTCGCTTTTTGTTGTGCAACTAATTGGCTGAGTCAACACTTGATTAAAGGAACTCTTCTTCTCTCTTTCAGTCTCTCCTCTTTACACAGAAGCGAATGTGACCGGGTGGTCACTGACCCCACTGGAGTTTGTTGTTGTTGGAATGATTAGTGTGGCCTGGATTCGATGTTTTGCTAAATTGTAGCTCAGATGAATCAGTCATGAAATGGCAAGCAGGTTTCTTTATACAGATGGAGAGATTATGCATCATTTGTTAGGTATAATTCGATCATTTGTTAAATTCCAAAGTGCATATTGTTAGTTGTTGAATTACAGATGCATCAATCATAACACTGCTAATTTGTTTTATGTATCATGGAGAACAGGCCAATTTTCCTCTTGAGAAGTTTCCTTCCTCAGGCCATCAGGATGCTTATAGAGACTGTTTAGCAGAAAGAAAATTTTGTTAAAGAGTTTATTTGTTTGGCATGTCATTCCAGACTTGTATGACTTTTTTTCTTCTGTGGAATATGAAGGGTGATTCAATGTAATGAAAGTGAAAGTCAGTGATACAGGCTTGATTATTGTTAAGGTTGGGTATTGATATAGATTTTGATTTGATTTCCAGTCACTGGTTTTTGATTCAAATCTTTGATTCAAATTATTGATTCAAATTTTGATTTAATTAAGCTGATTGATTTGGTCCTTTATTCATGTATTCAAAATAATTTGGCACAGAAGAGTTGTTTGTTAATGAATTGAACTACATATTTTTGATTCACTAAAAAGAATCTGCTTATAATAGCCATGTATTTCTGAATCAAACTGCTTTGGTTGTTCTGTACATTTTTGATTCACTAAAAAATAGTTTATAATAGTCATGTATTTATGAATCAAACTACCTTGGTTATTCTGTATGTTTTTGAATCTCTAGAAAAGAATCGGCTCAAAATAGTCATATATTTCCGAATCAAACTACCTTGATTATTGTTTGTATTAGGCTATTTTCATATATCTGTGTGTTTTGATACTTTATTGATTGATTGATTGATTATTTGATTGTACACATACTCTTTATATTTACAGATATAATGCAAACCCAGGTAAAACGTGGTGCAGGAAAACACTGGAATAGGGTAAAAATCAATAGCAATATTATTCACTTGAGGAAGAAGTATAATTGGAAAATCATTTTCATTTTAATGTATTTTTATTGTAAATGTATTGCTTAAATATATATAATTTTTTAATTGTTAAACCATTGCGCAGCCGTCAGGGAGGCTGGTAGAAAAAACAAAACAAAAAAACATCCCTGCCTTTGTACCATGTGTATGTAAAAAAAATGAAAGATTTAGACTTGATTGTTGACAAACTGCATCGGTAAAGAGCTGCAATTTCTGTCATCTAATGTTCCCTCATTATTCCGGAAGATAATTCCTGCCTACACAATGCTAAACAAATTAAAGAGTAGCTGGATGAATTCCCAGATGAAGTTAAATGCCTTGTTTTAAACATCGGTGTAGCTTTCTTGGAAACACAAGGAAGATATTCTGAGGACGAAGGGTTGTACTACTCCTTGATTTTAATATATAGCTTGCTGTTTCCATTATTTTTTCCACCCCTTGTAGGTAAGCCTATCCCTTGGAAAAAAAGCAAGCACTGTTGAGAATGTGTTTATGAACTGCAGAGGTTTCATAAATCCATCCGTCATGATAGACAGCTGGAAGTGAAGAGCGCAAATTTAATTTGATGCTTGACTGCCCCTCTTTAAACTCTCAAGGAATTATTCCTATAGGACCCTTCAATTTACACCACCCAAATGAATAAATAAATGAAAAAATAAAATATATATATTTAAAATAAATGCTACATAAAATCACAATTTACAAACAACTGCCTTTTAAACAAATTTCCATTAAAGCAAAAGGAACAGTTCAGTCAAAAAACATTTCTGTGGTCATTTACCCCTCAATCCACTACAAACCTGTATTTCCTTTCCTCAGTGGAACACAAATTGAGATGTTTATATCATAACTTTGTGTGAGGAATAGATCTTGTCTTGAAAATCTTGCTTGAAAGTCCTCGTAATAGAGAAATATTCACTCAACTTCAAATAATGCAGTTTTCATGTTGCTTCACCACTCGGTTGAAAAGATCTCATTTCAGCACCATGGACAGGTCTGCTTCAACAACACTGTGAGACTATCATCTGTAACCTTTAACCTGTGTGTGTATCCTTTTTAATATAATATTCTGCTGTCCCTCCAGCTGGAAATGTTCAAACTTTATTTTTTTTTGCTTTTTATGCATCTGATTTTGTAACATTTCACTCCATTGCACACATTTTTTATCCTGAGCTGTATATTGTAATTGTAAATTGAATTGTAAAAACGAAAATCCGCTGTGAGCTTGATTCTGACAGATCACAGGAAGCCATTACCATGAAGGGTGGAGAAATCCCTACACTATTCATGTAAAAGAATGTTGCTTAATATTGAACTTGACATGAAAGCGGCACGGTCACCCTCCTGCGGTACCCAAACCAAAAATATCAAGGGAAATGCGTGCAAACTAGGTTTATTTTGATTAATGTTTAATTGCTCAAGGTAATTAAACCAAAGTTAGGTGTTTTATGGAGTTAAATCATTTAACCATAAGGGCATATGTTCTCGTAATTCAGTAAATTGTATGGAATATGAACATACGCCTCTAAATGATCAGACATTCAGATGTATAGGAGGTTCCTCTAGAGTCGTTCAGCTCTGCAATTTCATGTAGCTTGTGTTTAGCGCTACCGGCGAGGCAGGCGTAGAGAGTTCATGTCCTTTTGTACATTATTTCTGAGTGAAGTTAGACAGAGGCCAGCTCCCTGAGCTTTCCGTGCCCGGGGCTGTTGAGTGCTCTGGGATTGTGTTTATGGAGCAGGGCAGGAGGAGGTGAGGTCACCTGCTTGGCAGCTCGTCCGTTCTCAATCCTGGTGACGAGGCTCTGATTTGGCCTGGCAGCTGTGGCAGATTTGCCAAGCAGGTGAAGGAGAGACTTGAATTCGACTGCAAACTGCTTCTGGGAGGAGGTTGGCAGGGCATGTCAGCCAAGTACTCTCTCAGGCTCTTTCATGCCCATTTGTGTGTCTGTGTATATACGTGTGATGAAAATATCACCGTCCCTGTCAAGGTATCCTGAAAATAATGAGCATACGCTTCTGCATTTCCCCATGTAACTCCAGAACTAACATGAAATCCAATATTCCCTGCATTTGTTTTCTCGCATCCTCATTCAGCGCGTGTACATCTAGATGATTCGCGAGAACAGAACTCACTGTTGGGAGGACTTAATGATGCAGAATGTCTTTAAAGAGCTTGGCGCTTTATTAGCGGGCCTGCTGTCAAGGGGTAGGGGCTTATGGAGTTGGATCAGACCGTACACATAAACATTTGCACAGTTATTGCATCATTCTTATCACTTGGAACGAGAATAGGATTGCCCGTAGGCCATGCCAGATCCTAGTTTAAGCAAAAATCGTTTGTGCCGCAACATGTTGCATTATATTGGCTGAATAAATCTTGTCTGTTGTGCAAATATACAGTATTGTAGATCACGTTTTAATTGCTTGCAAAGCAGTGGCAGCGCTAGGGTGGAGCTTGACGGGGCTATAGCCCCATCAGAAACTTGCTTAGCCCCGGCGCAGCCCCCCCAAGGATTTCCAAATGATTTTCTTGTTTTTAACGGTGTCACTTTCATTAACATTGAAAAATAAACATTAAAAACCTAAAAAAGTGCATAATATGTGGCCTATAAACAATTGATATTTTGGGGGAGGGGTCAAGCAACTCAAGCAAGCAATGCGCAAACTTTGCACTATATGCAATAACTAGAACATCAGTCAATTCGCCATAGAGAAAGTGAAAGTAAAAAACTGATGGCTAACGCTGCATTAACGGCACATATTCTCGCTGAGACAAGGAGAGACGAATCTACTTTAACATATGCTGATAACGGTATATAACTGTCTTAAATTATTCCCTAAATATTTATCTTGTGGCTCGCAAAAACATGCGAAGAAATTTATTTCAGGTCAAACAGGTTGTTTTTAAAAATCAGTGCATGAAATAAAGCTGCTCTGAATATTCATTGATGACTGCAGTGTTATTTTTTTAATTATAGACCTTTAATTCATTGTATAAATTAATAGACCTGTTTTTTTTTGTTTTGTTTTTTTACTTTTTAAAAACATTTTCAGTGAGGAGTAATCTAATAGCCTAATCTTTTATTATCCTCACAGTGCATCATGTGGTTTTTATTATTATTAGATTACATTTATTATTAAAGTACATGAAATTATTGCCCCGCAATAATTTCATGTACTTTTGTAATCTGTCTCAGTTGTGTTTTTTGAAAACCAAAGTCACTGCACCCGTTTACCAAGAAATTTTGGAGCACTTCATGCTTCCTTCTGCTGACCAGCTTTTTAAAGATGCTGATTTCATTTTCCAGCAGGATTTGGTGTGCTTGACTGGCCAGCAAACTCACCAGACCTGAACCCCATAGAGAATCTATGGGGTATTGTCGAGAGGAAAATGAGAAACAAGAGACCAAATACTGCAGATGAGCTGAAGGCCACTGTCAAAGAAACCTGGGCTTCCATACCACCTCAGCAGTGCCACAAACTGATCACCTCCATGCCACGCCGAATTGAGGCAGTAATTAAAGCAAAAGGAGCCCCTTCCAAGTATTGAGTACACATACAGCAAATGAACATAATTTCCAGAAGGCCAACAATTCACTAAAAAAATTTTTTTTATTGGTCTTATGAAGTATTCTAATTTGTCGAGATAGTGAATTGGTGGGTTTTTGTTAAATGTGAGCCAAAACCATCACAATTAAAATAACCAAAGACTTAAACTACTTCAGTCTGTGTGCATTGACTTTATTTAATACACGAGTTTCACAATTTGAGTTGAATTACTGAAATAAATGAACTTTTCCACGACATTCTAATTTATTGAGATGCACCTGTACTCTGGTATTTTTATCTAAAGCCAAACGCGCTTAATTCAAGCCCTTTCAGCTCAGTGCGCTTTCTCTCTCTCTCTCTCTCTCTCTCTCTCTCTCTCTCTCTTTCTGGACGCGTGCTGGCGCTAAGTTCAAGAGTTGCGGATGACACAGTTATTTTAACAACAACAGAAACGATGCTGCAAATCTAGTTATTTTTCTTACTATCTCTTTATCTCTCAATAACCTATGACTCTGACTTTTCAAACCAGATGTGGCAAGACGTTTCTGATCTACATTTAGCACTATTAATCTGTAGGCTAAGAACATTTCAAAAGAATCATGTAATTATAATTGAGAAAATTGTTGTTAGATGGCTAGGATAGAACTTAAACTTTGAAACTGCTGGTTATCTTTATTTCTGCTCAAGATGAGAATGTTTTGGTTATTGTAGACATTTTTAGTAGATAATGCTTATAATATATTTAAATAGTATAGATTTCAGGAGGAAAACCCTGAACAGAAACAGTGTTTTTTGTCACATGGCCTCGCACATATCTAAATGTAAAAGTACAATACATGTAAAAACATATATTTTTTTATTAGTTTTTTTTTTTTTCTTTTTTTTGTCCGGACCTCTACTTGGAAGAAAATATAGAGTCCATGCCTCTTGGAACTTTAATTGAATACACCTGACTTTTATCAAAAAGAAATGCTTGATTTGTATGGTTTTGTAATATCTGTCACATATTTCCTTATGTGCCATGGTAGATAGGACCTATTATCTTATTATAGAATTTGATTATACAGAAAAACTGTTTTGAACATGGGAATGGATTAAACAGTAACAGGCTGGATGTACATTAACCTTACATCTTAAAAAAAAGGCAGATCATAGATCATATATTTTGTCTATAGCCTATAAAAAAGCTTCGTAAATAGGAAGATTTCAATACATGAGGACTATGAATGGGATTTTTTTAGCGAGCCATTAAACAACTTGAGACTCGACTCAGACTCGTGACCAAAGACTCGAGACTTGACTCCGACTCCAGCAACAAAGACTTCAGACTTGACTCGGACTCCAGATTAAAGACTTCAGACTTGACTAGGACTCCAAGTTAAAGACGCGTGAACATCTCTGGGTTTGAGTACATTTTAAAAAGTCAAAAAGTTGATAAAGATTTCCAAAGTCAACTTCTGAAACCAAAGTGTTAGGGAGAAGTCTTGAAAAGGGGCAAAAGAAAAAGAGCAATGGACTCAGAAATATGAGAGAGAGAAATAAAGAGTTCAATGGTATTATGAGACTGATGTTAAGGACAAAAGGGATACGTCTGTGGGTGTTAACTTTCCAAGGCACGATGCAAGAAAAGGTCTTTGAAGTCTTGAAAGAATGCCGTAA
Organism: Spinibarbus caldwelli; assembly: GCA_039654775.1. Lineage (NCBI taxonomy): Eukaryota > Metazoa > Chordata > Actinopteri > Cypriniformes > Cyprinidae > Spinibarbus > Spinibarbus caldwelli. The sequence continues at coordinate 13,037,046 of CM077263.1, forward strand.
TTTGCTAGTAATTTCCACTACAATCACCACCACATAAGTACAGGTTTAAAATTCTTCACCTTTACCTTTACTTGACATCAAGTTCTTCCTAATCAATCCATTTTAGCACCGTCTAATTACACAACTTCAATGAATTCCCCCTCTATTGGATTGCTGGGAGAGGATAAGGGTACGTACCCTTATGGAATTCTGAAATGAAATATAGGGAAGCTGGAATAACTAGCCAAATTTGATCTGTGGCTCAGCACACAATTTTCATTTTAGAGATCACCACTGCGCTTCTTCAGGGCAGCAAAATGGGTTTCCAGTGCTGAGGGACTTGTCTGAGACGAATTAGAATTCCTAGACTCAAACTCATCTTATCTTATCTGTTTTTGCCAGGGAGTTGATTGCATTAAATGTCTTAATGATTCACAGATGGCCACTTTCATTTCACTGTTGAACAGTTTAGGGCTAGGCTTTCCAAAGTTATGATTGTCCTCATGGTTTTGTGCATATTGATTGATTTAAGTTGTGGTTGATTTGATGGCATGGGTGGTAAGCATGCATGTATTTTCTGATATATTTGATATATTTGTCAGGATATGATACATTGCCATATTTTATAATATCATAAAGTATCATATTCTCATCATATTCAATCTCTGTTGTTACCAGTCAAAATTCGAAGATAATTTTACTTTCATTTAATTTAATGGCATTGTAATTGAGAATCCTTAAGGAAAAGGAACAACTTCGATACATAAGTTTAATATTTATTGGTAATTTTCCCAGGACTATTTATTTGTGATTATTTAACTTCTAATTAGCTTTTTATGTGTTGGAAAAGAGGTAACGAAGAGTTCAAGTTTATGATGGCTTTGTAAATTATGTTTACACAGCATAACTGGAATTAACATTTTTTCAAAATAAAAAAATAATTGCACAATAAATACATTATTTATTAATTTGTTTGTGTATTTATTTATTTCTTTTTAGTTCTACTAAAAAAAAAAAAAAAACTAGTGCCATCGATAAATTAAAAAACTGCAGTTAATCTAATGATTTTTGGTATTTAGAAAGCAGAATGAATTGGTAAAATGATCAAATTTAAATTGAATTGTGAATTTGAATATTAAAAAAAAGTTACTTTTTAGTTTATATGTTAAAGTAGCACGTCAACTTTTGGCATCCCTAAAATTACATTTTCAATTTTTTTTAAAACGTAATTTTAATAAAATTTTGTATTTAAAAAAATTGGACTACAGTTTTAAAAACCCTTCTGTAAGACGTACTATGTATGTACAAATTTATAATATCAACCCAAATATCTCAAGTATTGATACAATATTATAAGAAAAAGTGTCATGATATATCATATGATTTTGCTTGTACAGCCCTAATTTATTTTTAGTAGTCCTTTGGCTATCATTATAGACTAGTACCATGATTGATAAACCCTAGTGTTTACGTTAGTTGTAGATACACTAGAGAGTTGTGTTCAAAGAGGTGTGCTGATGGATAGGCCAAGCTAAAGATGTAATGGCCATTAACAACTTCTATTCTCAGTTCCCAAGAGAGACAGAGATGGGGAAATGCTCCGGTGTTTCCCACATGAGGTTCAACATTTGAGGAAAAGACACCATAAAGGGTCTTCTGAGAGATGATTCTGCTGCATAAACAACTTTTGTCTTCATATCTGGCAGTCAAAACGTCTGGTGAGTGAGTGAGATGATTTGAGAAAGAAGCTCCTCTGAAATCGATTGCTTTCACTGATTTGTGGGGTAACAGGCTGGTGACACTGCTGTCTCCACAGCATCTGCAGTTAAGCATCACAGTCCAGTGAATATGACACTCCATCTGCCAGACTAGAGCTCTAGTGAGGCCCTTGAGGGGACAGTCGGCACAGGTGAGATGGGCGATCTCCTCACTTGTCCTCTCATCACTCTGAAATGACATTTTCTCTTCTTTCATTTGAATCCCACTCAGGAGAAACATTTTAGCAAAACTCTTTTGAAAAATTGAACCTGGTCTTCTGAGTTCAGTGTAATGCTAATGCATGAGCTGACCTTCCCTACATCAGCAAATGAGACATTGCAATCATGACTGTTACCGGGACTCGCTTTGACATCAGTGGATTTAAGATGAATACTTGAGTGTCTTAGGTGAACATCAGAGGATCCATGTTATTCAGTGTGTACTCAGAGGTTTGTTTCTAGACCTCTTGGTCTGGACACCAAACAAGACCAAAGATGCTTGATATTTTAAAGGGATAGTTCACCCAAAAATTAAAATTCTGTCATGAATTACTCACCCTCATGTCGTTCCAAAACCGTAAAACCTTCGTTCATCTTTGGAACACAAATTAAGATATTTTTGATGAAATCTGAGATCTTTCTGACCCTGCATAGACAGCAAGGCAACTGACAGATTTAAGGCCCAGAAAGGTAGTAAATGCATCGTTAAAATAGTCCAATACTTTTTGCGCACAAAGAAAACAAAAATAATGACTTCATTCAACAGTTTCTTTTATTCCTTGTCAGTCATCGATGCACGTTCACGAGAGTACCACGATGCAAGTCTTTACTGTTAATTCTGATCAATTTAATTAGTGCTGTCAAAGTTAACGCGTTAATAACGCTTTAACGCAAATTAATATACTATACTATATACTATATACTATACTATAGTATATAGAAATGGAAATGGATGGAGATGCTGACAGTGTTGTCAACTTAGTGACTTTTCAGACTTTAGCAGCGTTTTGTTTTGTTTTTTTTGTTTTTTTTTTTCTTCAAAAAGCGCCTAGCGACCAATCTTTATAGGGTTTGCCCAAACCTTATTTAGTTTCCGAGACTCTCCGGTACTGCCGCGTGAGCGCGAGGTCTCTCTTTCCCTCTGTGCGCACACCTCTTTCTCTCTTCCTCCGCGTCTGCTCTGTTCAACGCGCGGATGAGAGGAACAGCGCTTTCAGTTAAAACAGATATTATGTTGCTTCTCTAATTTAACATGTAAGTATAGCCGAAATCACAGCACAGATATTGTCTTTATCTTATGTATAGCCTATTTGATTTTATCAGACGATGACTGGATTATAAATCAGGATTTTTGTGCAGATTTACATCTTGGAAGGGAGAGCTGGTTATTTAGTCCTATGGGTCGCGTTTCAGTCACTATTTCATATTCATTCCGTTGTCTGACAACAGAAACAGTAAAATATTTAAATGAAAACAGTTTTATTGAGAATTTAGTTGCATCAAAATACAGTATGTGGGCACAGGCAAATAAATGTAATAATAAATAATAAATGTACATTTTGCATGTTCAGAAGAAGTGAGATGCCCTGTCATGCGGAAATCTAAACAGGTTTGTGTAAGTAAATTGCTCAGTGCAAAGAAAGAGAAGTTATGGGAACCTGGTATTTCTTTTTTCATGTGTTTAATAGACATGAGCAAGTTCTTTGAAAAAACATCTATGATCTTTGAAAAATGTTTAGTCTTCAGGCTCTGTTAACTATGGTTTCACTAATAATAAACATATATTGCATAAAGAATCCATATTTGTCATTGCCCATGTTGATTAGAGTATTTAAAACATGAAAAGTATTAATTTAAGGTACATTTAGAACAGATAAATATGTGCGATTAAATTGCGATTAATCACGAGTTAACTCATGACAATCATGCGATTAATCACGATTAAATATTTTAATCGATTGACAGCCCTAAATTTAATGCCTCCTTGCTGGATAAAGGTATTAATTAAAAATAAAAATTGTTGACATTATCGAGGCTAAACTCTTGCTTTGCTACATGCATAAATTCTTAAAGGGGTAATGACAAGAGAAATCAAATTTGCCTTGATCTTTTGGCATAAGAGGTCTTTGTACCATTAAAACATCCTGCAAGTGTCATAGCTTAAAACATCATCCTAATTATAAACAAAGCATTTATTTAATCAAGCTCTGAAAATGGCTCGTTGTGGATCTGAGGTGCAAGATGACGTCACCTGGGCACAAACATTTGCATGAACACCACCTCCAGAGCAAGTCATCGACGAATAGTAATCTTTGCACCATAGGCCCTGCCCACTGGCGTTCAATCGCTTAACGGATGACACTTGGGGCTCATCCACACGAAGCCAGAGCTTTCCCTATCCAATCTTTTTTTCCTCGTTCTTCCGTAAACTCGTCTCAAGAAATATCTGCGTACACACGAAACCACTGAAACCGACACAAGACAATGTAGTATACATGCCAAACCAGTATGTGGTGCTGTAATTATGCCACAGAGATACACTAAAAACAGAGAAGAAGACTTTAAACCTTGCGTGCTGTATACAAACCCAACACAACAACAAGAAAAGCTAGTAAAGTTAGTAAATCTAATAGGCTCAGTAGCTTCTGCAGCAGGAACATAAGCATGTAGTCTGACATTGTTGTTGTTGTTGCTGCTGTTATGGACATAGCAGTGTCCGATTAGGGTTGAGACATGGGGTGATGACATCATCGTTTCACAAAATATATGGATTGGCTGTACACACAAAATGCAAAGGTGTCGTTGTCAGATTTATCCACTCTGGGACCTGGTTTAAAATATTAGTGGTTTCAGGCTTCCAAAATGCCGGATCTGTCTGGATGAAATGCCGATACGATACAAATTTTTTTAGGTATACAGCTAAACGCGTCTCCGTGTGTATGGGGCCTTGATCAAGCTGAGTGCGAGTGTTGCGTCGTGTCAAAAGCAAATAGAAATTACAATCACTGCCGCTATCTTGTCTACACTGTATACATACAGTATACTGATGCGCATTCGCTTTCTGACACAGTCCACACACTTGAGTCTGTCAATAGGACAAATGGAGTGAAAGAACGTTTGCTTTGACGCGTTTGGTTTAAAAATCTTGTTCGCGTCTTTGTACAGATATCAGAAGGATCTCTGTATTATTTCTGGATATTTTTGATCGGAGCATTTTGTTTTGTTAACAAGGCACAGTGTCATGGAGAGTTCACAAAGAAACATTTGTTGAAAGATGAAGCGGTACTAGATCTGACTGCAGCTGCATCACAAACTGTAAGTAAATGATTTCAGAAAGCTTTGTCTGAAAATTACAGTTTTATTTTGATCATGTTGTCAGAACACTCACATGCAATAGCGATGAGGCATTGATGCTGTTTCCTATGTAGTGACGTTAGCCAATCATAACAGTGGCTGATTCCTGACAAGCCTTAAAGGACTCGCCCCTTAAAACAGATTATTTTAGACAGAGGGTCAGAATGAGGGTTGAAAATAATAATTTTTCCACATTTATTTATTTATTTTTGTGCAAAAAACTTTATTAACATTATACTGTAAGTAAACCTCAAGGAAATTTAAAATAATAAAAAAAAATCCATGTCATGACCCCTTTAAGAACTGAATTTCGAAAGCAAAACTACAATCAGAGAGAATAAAGATCTTGTAATTGCTCCACCTAGTCTTTAAATGTGCCCCAGTCCATGTCCTTGTGTCTTTTAGTGTGCACTTGGTACGCCCACACGTGCTAGCGTGCTAACACCTGGTTCGCAGCCCAGTGGGGGGGATTTTTAATGTGCTGAGACAGGATGTTGTGTCCCTGTCAGAGAAACAGGGCATGAGAGTGATGTGTGATGAGATGCCACAGTCGTGCTCCACTCCAGGTGAGCTGATGGATGGTTATAGATGCTTACGAGAGATGATAAATGAGTAAGGATGGTGGATATAGTTTGTAACAGCGAACAATACAGCACAGCGTAGGCTGCGGTGACCCTTCACAAAAACCGACCAGACGCATGGAGACAAATTTCTGTCCCTCTCTGTTAGTAAACACATAACAAATGTTCAGTTCTGTGTCTGATTCGTTCAGTGATATAACGGTGTTCAAGTTCCACGGCATGCTGGGATTGCTGGCGTTAAACTCTTCCAAAGGTACAATCGGCTCTGCAGGGCCCGGATAATGACTGCTGGCTATTTCTTCTGGATTTTTTTTTAGATGTTCAAGGTGGCTCTGAGTAGGGCTGCATGATATAGCAAAGTAAAATCAATATAGTGGTTAGTGCTATTGTAATATCATTAAGATACTTTTTTTTTTAATTTTGAATTAGATTTTATTTTCTATTTAAAGGTTTAGTAATTTAGTTATGTTTTTTTCTTTTATATATATATATATATATATATATATATATATATATTTTTTTTTTTTTTTTTTTTTTTTTTTTTTTTTTTTGGAATATGTCTAAATAGTTTTTAATTAAATTTTGGTACATCAAGTTAAACTAAACTAAAATGAGAAATGGGTAGGATTTTTTTTGTGAGTACTTTTTTATATTTTATTTTATTTCAGTCAGCTTTCGTTTTATTTCAAGTAACAGCAATTTTTTTTTTTTTTTTTTTTAATGGTTTATTTTAGTGTTAGTTTTAGTTGTCTATAATAACCTTGATCATGATATGGCTTTGCATGACTGTCAAATTGCACAGGCTGTGATTTATTTTTTTATTTTTTATTAAATAAATATATGTTCTAGAGTGAAACACGCCTTATAGTTATACAGTTTGTTTCAGTGGCACTTCATTCTAAAATGGCAGCATTAGAATAGCATGTCAAAATTAAAAGCTGAAAATGAAAACATTAAGACATAAATATTATTCAATATTGGTTAATTTTACAGTAAAATAAAATTTATTTTTATTGCTCAATTTATAAAAGTACAATAATGTTACAGTATATATATATATATATATATATATATATATATATATATATATATATATATATATATATATATATATATATATATATATTTAATATGTATTTTTTATGTATTTTTATTTACTAATCACAATAAATACTATTATTATTTATTTATTTATTTATTTTTATTAATATGACCTTTAAAAAAACTTCATGTGTTTTATTAATTTAATTTAATTTAATTTAATTTAATTTAATTTAATTTAATTTAATTTAATTTAATTTTAAAACTATTTGAAATAATTTTGGGTTGAGTTTTGTAAAAAGTAAACCCCAAGTATGAACACCCAATTTTTTTCAAGTTTTTCTCAAATTGTACAGACCTACAAGAATTTTGTCATCAAAAAACAAAAAACAAACAAACAAACAAAAAAACATATTTCAGCTTTTTAAACTATTTTGATTTTTTTTTTTTTTTTTGTGATTTCCCCCGAAATCACACCACTCACTCTAGAATGATTCATTCTTTCCAAATGAATTCCAAGCTATTCAAGTCTTCTTGTGAAAATTTCTTGATCTTTTAATATATATACAGTATCTCAGAAAAACTATATGTCGCAGATGTCCACTCACCCTTGTTGCAAATGCGGTCAGTTCCTGAAATCTCTCATCCACTGTGAAGGACCGGCGCTGAACTGCACCACTAAACTTTGCCAATGATTAAAGAACAGCAGCTGAGTCCTTCCCTGTCTCACTGACACACTTACACACTCTCAAACACACTCTGCCTCGAAGCAGAAGACTACTTCAACAATTTCCCGAAGGACAGGCCTTATTAACTGAGGCGGTGGACCCCTTGCCTGTTTGTTTCTGTGTCTGTGTGTGCGACTGGAGACTCACAACTCTCTCTGCTACTTGGTAATGACTTTTTTGTCTCCTCTTCGTAATCCTCCAGTGGCAGCTTGTGTTGTGTGAGGTCTTGTCATCCGCTTGTGAGAAATGTCATCGATAACTTTCTGTGGAAATGTCGCTCATGAAATTAGGTTTCATGCATGCGTGGTCTGCTGATAGACGGTCCAATTTAGCATACTTTGCAAAATCGTAATTAATATCTGCTATTACATCCTTCGTGGCAGTTTACTGTTCAATGTGGATGGGGTTATTTTAATAGTGAAATGAACATATTTTCATTATGAAATTAGTGTTTGCAAATAAACGCTCAGCAGTGACTCTCTTTGGTTCTGTAGGGACCTGAGAAAAGCATTTTTACTGTGGTAAATGAGCTAAAAATGGCCAAAAGTGCTGTAGTGGGTTGAAATGTCATACATTTCCAAAAGAACATGTTGGTGGTTTGTATTTTATTTCCATAAGGATTGGCGGATCAAGAAAAAAACTGTATTATGATTCATAGACCCCATTATGCCTCTGCTCTAATTTGCATTTCAGTAAAGCATCACACAAGGCCTACATTTGTACATGGCTGATTCTGACTTTTTAAAAAGTCGGATATAATATGTTGATCTAATGCAGTGGTTCTCAACCCTTTTGTCCAATGCAATATTTAAAGGCCAAAAAAAATGTATTTATGGTAATTACTAACTTTTTTTATTTTTTTATTAATAGAAACTGGCAGTGTTGATATATTAAAGTAATTAAACATGATTAATTTTGTGATTCTGTAAGAGTCAAGATTCTGGTTTGTTTTTCAGTAACAATAATAATTATTGGGCGTGGGTGTGGGGGGACTTTTTTTCCTTTTTTCTTTTTAATTATGTTTTAATGAATTTTTAACTGGTTCAGAGACAATGATCTGATGGGACTTGTCAGCTCATTTTTGTACAAATTACTAACTGTATTCAAACAAAACCTGCAGCTATTAAGTCTGATCAGTATTAAATATTGTGTATGTGGTCAAAGGTTTTTTTTTTTTTTTCCTGGATATTTTACTTGTGTTTTTCTATTTTAATGTACTTTAAAATATAATTTATTCCTGTGAAGCAAAGCTGAATTTTCTGCATCATTACTCCAGCCTCCATTGTCACATGATCCTTCAGAAATCATTCTAATATGCTGATTTATAATCAATGTTGGAAACAGTAGTGCTGCTTAATATTTGGGACCTGTGATACTTTTTTCAGGATTCTTTGATAAATAAAAAGTTTAAAAGAACAGTGTTTTATTCAAAATAGAAATTTTGTGTTACAATATACACTAGTATTCAAAAGTTTGGGGTCAGTAAATTTGTTCTTTCTTTCTTTCTTTTCCTTTCTTTCTTTCTTTAAAGAAATTAATACTTTTATTTAGCAAGGTTATGTTAAATGAATAAAAAGTGATAGTAAAAACTTATATTGTTAGAAAAGATTTCTATTTTGAATAAATGCTGTTCTTTTTAACAGTTTATTCATCAAAAAATCAAAGAAAAAATTATCATAGGTTCCAAAAAATATTAAGCAGCACAACAGTTTCAACACTGATAATAAATCAGCATATTAGAATAACTTCTGAAGGATCATGTGAGACTGAAGACTGGAGTAATGACTGATGAAAATTCAGCGCTACGTCACAGAAATAAATTTTATTTTAAAGTATATTAAAATAGGAAACAAATATTAGAACTTGCAATAATATTTCACAATATTATTGTTTTTTTTTCTGTATTTTGATCAAATAAATACAGCCTTGATGAGCATAAGAGACTCCATTAAAAAACATGAAAAATCTTACTGATCCCAAACTTTTAAACGGCAGTGTAATTAATAATTGTCATTAGTACAGCTGTGCTGTTCTTGTCCTTTTTACTAAAGACTGCTTGTCTGAAGAACCCAGAACTGTTGTTCTTTGTTGTGTAATGCCACAATAATTCCATCTATTCCAGAATCTGAGATGTTTTACCAATTTGTTTAAATACTTTTTTTTTTGGTCACTTTTGTACGATAGATGTTTGTGACTGAGCCAAATTCTTCAGCAAAGGCATGCAAATGAGCTTTTGTATCTCGGTAATGTTCAATGGCATTTTCATGCGAATCTATGGCACTGATTGGCACTTAATGCCAATGATGTACTTTCTGTGTGAAGTCAGCTGAAACTAACTAAAATTGCTATAGTTTGCTTTCAATGATCCATACTTCAGATGATACTTAAGATAATGAAAAAGAAGGGTTGAATTAGAGGGTAAAACTCTTTGAGTCATCTTCAGCCACTGAACTGTATGCTTTGAGTACATTGGCGTGTCTTTTAACATCTGACATTATTCCTCTGTGTTATTGAATAACTCTTGTGAGCTGACGGTCTCAGCAGATAAGATCCTCTAGTGCTGATCCAGCTGGCACTGTGACTGGCATTAACATCCTGCCATTTTGGCTGCCAGGACATTTCTTATGCAAGTGAGTCAGAGAGCCGTAGCCTTTGGGCCATAGACCTGCTGTCTTTTTTGGGTTACAGAAGTGTTTCCATTTAATGATCCTCTCGAATAAAGCTGGGTTTTTGCATCTGTTATGGGATACAATATTTTGATTTGTGTATACTGGAAATGACTATGCTAAGACTATTCATCTATGGGCTTTTCTGAGCTGAGTTTGGGGAAAATGTGTCAAAATAGCTTTAAAACATGACTAATACAGTGTTATTGTTGACATGAATGTACAGAAAATGTAATTTACTCACCCTTATGTCATTCCAAACCCATAAGATTTGTTAATCTTCAAAACACAAATTAAGATATTTTTAATGAAACCTGACCTTTCTGTCCTTCCATTGAAAGTAAAGGTAACCAAGACTTAGAAGAACCAAAAAGGTCATAAAGGCGTCATAAAACAAATCCATATGAATCTAGCAGTTTAATCTAAGTCTTGTGAATGGATGTTATTGCTTTATTAGATGAACAGATTTAATTTCAGGTTTTATTCACAAATAAACACACATACGTCACATATGGTATCACATACGCTACAACAAACCTCATTGGTTTTCGCACATCACACACTTTTGAGTTTCTGTTTTTACCGAGTGATGTGCTCTATGTATGTGTGTACCAGTCATTGTTGAGATGTAAATAAAAGCCTAGACTAAATCTGTTCCTCATTTAAAGTGATTGTATTTCTTTGCAAGACTTGGATTAAACCACTCAATTCATTTGGATTACTTTTAGGTTGCCTTTAAGACCTTTTTGAAACGTTTTGGTTAAACTGACTTCCAATGGAAAACAATCTACAGGTTACTTTTGCTGTGGTATTAAAGGAATATTCACCCAAAAATGAAAATTTGCTGAAAATTTACCCACCCTCATGCCATCCAAGATGTAAATGAGTTTGTTTCTTCATAATAACAGATTTGGAGAAACGTAGCATTACATCACTTGCTCGCTAATGGATCCTCTGCAGTGAATGGGTGCCATCAGAATGAGAGTCCAAACAGCTGATAAAAAGGTCACAATAATAAGAAAGTAATCCACACGACTCCAGACAATCAATACATGTCTTGTGAAGTAAAAAGCTGCTTGTTTTATAATCCATAATAACACTTCCTCTAGAGAAACAAACCCATCTTCATCTGAGGGTGAGTTAGTTTTTAGCACTTTTTAGCATTTTAATTTTTGGGTGAACTATTCCTTCAAGTATTCCAGAGAGCTGTAATCTAATCCGATTTTGTATGAATGCAGTTTCTATCTGAGGCTGATTCACACCATACATCAGAACAGCAGAGTTAAGTGATTTTTACAGACTCATCTCAGATGAAATGTTGTGCAATTAAATTTTAAGGAAGTCCGGACTGAAGTTCAACGGACTTTGAAAGGTTTTCAATGGACAAACTTTTTTGCTTCACAAAGGAACTGTTAAATAAGCAAAGACACTTGTGCACAAAGCAGAGAATAAGGCTATTGTTCACCTCGAACAAAAATACAGGAAAGCAGAGACAGAAAAGGCCTTGGTTTCATTGTTTTATCCTGTTCCCCTCTCCAGGCAAACATGTGCATCAAAATAAATCCTTTGCTGTTTGCGCCAAGGCTGGCAGCACAAGCCGTGGCATTTTGTTGCCATTTGCTATCAGGTTTTTACAATCCATCACGAGGCCTGTCTCTGCACCCTTGCCTTCTCGCCGTAATACATTCACTGACCTTGTCGCGCTGACCCAAGCAGAGAAGTCAACAAATGGATTCCCCATTATGCAAGTTCCATTTATTAACAGTTTCTTCACTAGTTACTTCCCCACAGCCAAGAATACATGAATACTGAAATGCGTTTGACAGAGGTGTCGCTGGGTCTCAATGAAGTGCTTTGAAAAGCCACCTCAAAGAGAAAGGATTGAATTCTTCATGTTGAGAGGGCTGGAAGGGCACAGCATTATGGGAAAAGTTCATAGCAATGTCAGACCTTATGCAACTACTGTTACTTGCAGTAATGTGACACTTGATAGACCTTGATAGAGCCTTTAGAACTGTATTTAACAGTGTTTATGAATCAGTCAGGGTAACTCTCTATTTTTTTCACTCTTACTTTTCATGACAGCTATTTGTGTGCTCAGGGGAACACAAATTACTTGAAAAATCTGCTTGATAGTTTGGATTAATAGACTATGGCGCTCTGGTCGCTTATGACAGTGGAAGAAGACCTTCACTGTAGTCTAGTTAGCAATAAGGATCATTGCATTCATGAAGTGACAGCTAAAGTGGGGATAACATGGAGTTTGGCCAGTGGGGAAGCATAATCTCACGCTGTGGGGTTTAATATGTGTATAGATTAAAACGAGCAACTGAAATGACTGAAGATCCGGACTAGCTCTTGCTTAAGTCTTTTGCTCGGATGTCAGAGCACAAACCCTCGCCTCAAAGATTAAAAGTTGTATGTGCGAGATGAAAGACTTGCTTTAATTCTTAAAAAAGATTTCTGAATATCTCTAATCATTGCATGTGATGCTTAACTGCAGGTGACATTAAATCTAATTTAATCAGGTTTGTTCTTGACGTTATTGTCAGTGAAGTGAATAGCTAGGCCTAAAATACATATTTTAATACATATCTTGATTATTGTATCAAACTATGAAAGTTGTATATAAAATGTAGTATTTTATGTGGTGTATATTTTTATATAAATATATTTATATAATATAATATTGTATATATACAGTGTGTGTCCTATATCACAAAAAAAACTAATTTAAATGAAACAAACAAACAAACAAAACAAAACAAAAAAAAACCTCAAGCTCACTGAAGACAAGTAAACAGTTAGCGATTAAATAAGAATAAGAAACTAATTACGTGCAATAGCGCAAAAAAACTTCAGTATAACAAATAAATAAGAAATGCTACATACATTGTATAAAGTAATCAAATGTATAAAAACACTTCATATTCCTCACTGTGTAAATTAAATATATATTTCATCTTATTAAATTTACAAAAGTGATTTATTTAAGAGCAGTCAGAGATTTTCTCTCTTTTGTTGTTTGATTAACATCAATGACAGACAGCAGGAATATTAGACTGCTGTCACTTTAAGAGCTGCCCGGATCCAATACATTGTTACATGTGTTTTCTTTCTCAGCTATTTTCTTTTACTTAAGATCTAAATTTATGAGGATACTTGCAAAGACAGCATTTTGACATACATAAGTGTGTATATTTAACCATTCAAGCCCTATAATGCAGTAAAAATAACTTGGTTCAATACTCCCGCACTCCATGAGCACTGTCTTCATGTGCGCACGCCTCTCTGACAGCGCTCAGAAACAGTTTCTCAGACAGAGCGCATATAACGAAATCAGTTCTCTTTTGCTGCTGATTGCATTTCAATGGCTTAAATTCACTTGTTTTTAAACCGCAATGTGCAACGCGCAATGTTTAAAAACGCGTGCAAACGATATGTTTTCGTGACCATGTGGCACAGCAACATCACGTGAGTGTGTAACCGTAACAGACACAATACTCCAAAATCTCTACCGGTTGACAAATTTCTACCGGTTAATCATGTCTACTGGTAAATCGCCCACCCCTATTATGTATGTATGTGAAGTAGTGTAGAAGTATTTCATTACCAGCAAGTATGACTTTGTGTCTAAGAGGCTTGAACACACCCTGCATTCTGAATAATCTCATTACAAGCGTATTCAAATCAACCTGTCAGATGTGTGGTGACTGCCGTGCAATATTGGTATGTGTCTCCAGGCTGCTTCTACCTCTCAAGGCTCTTGTCTTTTCGGTATGTGAACAGGACAGAATATCATACAACCTCTAGAGCCTGAGTTGATGATGAGTTTGAGGGCAAAAGCCAGAGAATTTTATTGAAGTCTTCGCACCCACTTGCCTCTGGTACATTTTGGCAGGTTCATTTCTCTGAATGTATTTTGATGTTCCTCTTTGACTAGCTAAATTGTATTTGACTAAAGAAGATGAAGATGCATTGAAATTTGAGGGAGTTAAAAAAAAAAACTTTTTCTTTTTTTGTTTAGTTATCTGTTGTCCACTTTAGAAGTTTTCTCCATGTATTTTTATGATATTTAATAGTATAGTCTACCCTACTTATTCATTCATAAAGCAAGCTCATAAATTTTTTAGCTATGTAAAGAGCGCTGTTTATGACAACACTGTGCTGTAAGTGTGAAGCAGCCTGTGTGGTCTTATTACAATCTTGCCTACAGTAAATTTATGTAAATTTGAGCTTTATCATGGGTGGGAATTTTTATGAGGGATTGCCAGCATCAGGGACTCATTCACAAGAGATTATGTCTTCTGTACTGGAGACAGTTGCCATTTCTTCATTTTAGCTAACAGTATCATACTGCCGTAACTGTATAAATATGTCTTACAGAGTTTCCAAACATGTTTTTTTTTTTTTTTTCTCCTCGTCCAGGAAAAATACTCTTTAAAAAGAGAAAATGTGCAGTTATTACCTTAAGGCACTCTTTTTTAAAAAAAAAATGTTTTTACCTCATTTGACCCTTAAAATGAACTTTAATTTGTGGCATCAAGTGCAATCAGTCATATAAAGTAATATTGAGCATTGTGCTCTTCCCTTTTATCAAGCATGGAGGGCAATGGTGGACCATTATTACTTTAGCTTAAGTATTCTAATTGCCATTAATATAGGAGATACAGTCAAGTGGGCAAAGGCTTATTTTGTCTCACACAGAGAAAACGTTGTATGACGCAAAGCCATGAAAATTATTTGCCTTGAACTTGCTTTGTCTTTGTCATACACATACTTATGCATATGGATGCACACACAATGCATGAGAAATCATCTAGCAATCAGACTTTTTTTTCTGTTGCCTCATTTATTGTTTGAAATTTTTATTTATTTATTTATGCTTTTTTATATATATATTTCATATTTTGCTTTTGTATATTTTCTGAGTTTTATTTTTTTTACCATTTTATTTTAAAATTTTAGATCTTATTTATTTTTAATTGATTTATTTGTTTTATATTTTATTTATTCATTTTGTTATTTACTTGAATGATTTTATTTTCTAGCTTACATTTTATTTATTTATATTTTTAAATTAATTTTTTAAATGAATTATTTTATTTTATTTTATTTTGTTTAGTTTTCTTTTATATTTTAGTGATTTATATTATATTATTTCATTTACTTAGTTGGAAATTACAGTTTTTTACAATTGCTATGACAATTTTTTCAATACTTCTAACAATTTTCCTAAACTCTTAACTCACCAACACACCTACAACACACAATTGACAAAAGAGTTAATTTCATGCTCAAAATCACACTGTCACGCCCCTGGACTGTGTTTGTTGTATTTTTCCTCCCCATGTGCTCCGTGACCCAGTTTCTTCCCTTGTCTGATTGTGTTCATGCCATCCAGGTGTGTCTCGTTATTAAGCTTGTTACCCCATGTATTTAAGTCAAGGTCTGTGCTGTCTGTCTTTGTCGGGTCTCTTTTGTCCTTACGTGTGTCTTCCTCATCCCCAGTGTGGATTTCCTTGTGTCGTGGATTATAATAAAGACTGTTTCTGGTATTCAACATTTCCAGTGATTCCTTCCGGGCAGCATACGTGAGAGAAGACCCGACCGATACAGTTACCTCTGCGTCTACCTTCCGTTTTTATTTTCTATGTTTTCCCAGTGTTTTTTCTTTCCATTGTGTCCCCATGGATCCACTTCTTCACCCGGAATACCTCCTCCTCCTACTGGAGCAGGGGGAAAGATCGCTCGAGGGCCACACCAGACTGTTCCTGGTACTTGCCAACCTCTCCAGCTACCCGGAAGACGCGCTCTGCGCATTCTATGACGCCAGCTTAAACCCTGCGTACAGAGCGCCGTTATCCGAGGAAGGCCCTCGAGCAAATTTCGCCACGTTTGTGGAGTGGACATTGGCGAGACATGGATCCCCGTTCACCGTCTGTCCCGAGGGGAATCTCGCCACTCCGGACCCAGTGCCCAGCCCACCATCTCCCCGCTGCGTGGAGCGCATGCCTGAGCCCACCGCTAAAGGAGAGCCGAAGCCCGCCGCGACCGACGAGCCATCGCCACATGGAGCGACAGTGCTGAGGATCGCCGCGGAGCCAGATGACGCTGCGGAGCCAGATGACGTCAGTCAAGGTGTGTGAGCCGGCAAAAACGCCCGCCACGAGGGAGGATACCGTGGACAGTGAGAGCGCGGAGAGGAGCTTTGCCCCCTGCACCGAGGCTGAGGGTGAACTGAGTATGGCGCGTGGGCTGTGCCACAGCAAGGCAGGGAGGGCTACTGTTTCCCCGTTTGGCCCAGGGAGGGCCACAGATCCCAAGTCCAAGTCTCCTGAGTCTCCTTCGTCTCCACTGGTCCCGTCCAGCTCCGTGCCTCCAGAGCGCCCTCCAGTGCCTGCTCCTCGAAAGCGCACTCCAGTGTCGGCTCCCGTTCCTAAGTTAAGCCCTGAAAGCCCGGAGGCTCACAAATGCCTGCCCTCCCACCCGCTCCTGCCTCCTCCACCGCTGTCGTCTGGCAGCTCCTCTGCTCGCCCTCAGCCCACCATCAATGTGGTGCGAGCGACATGGGACTGCCATCCTCCAGCGTCGCCGGGGTTGGAGTATCCCTCACCTCTGCCTCCGAGGCCCAGACTCCGCCTCGGCCCGTCGACCCGTCAGCTCCACCATGGCTCCTAGCTCCCTCCTCTCCGCCGTGGCCCATCTGTCCACTGGCTCTGCCAGGCTCCCTCGTCCCTCCGGCTCCGCCTTGGTCTGGCGTCAACTATCCTGCGCTTCGGGACTCCACTCCTCCGGCTGTGCCTCGTCCCTCCGTCCCTCCGGCTCCGTCAGGCTCCTCCATCCCCTCGGCTCCCCCTCAGTCCTCTGTCCCTCCGGCTCCACCGCGGCCCTCTGGATCCCCGCCTCTGCCTCGGTCGGCGGCGCCATCTGCTCCAACTTGGGCCACCGGATCCTCCTCGTCGCCCTTGCTCTTCGGCTCTCTGTCTCCGCCTCGGTCTCCTCCACCACCTGCTCTGCCGCCATTGGTCGGCCCCCTGGAGTCGGCGGCCATCCCTCTTCCATGGCTCCTCCTTCTGTCGGCTCCACCGTGGGCCACCGTAATGGCTGTGGCCTGGGTCCCGCCAGGCTCCTCCTGTTCCGGCTTCCTCCTGTCTCCTCCCTGGCTCCTACCTCCTTCATTGCCTCCCTGGACTCTGTCTGCCCACTCCCCCCTCCCCGGTGGTATAGTTACGGCGCGGGACACGCCTTCTGGGAGGGGAGAGTAATGTCACGCCCCTGGACTGTGTTTGTTGTGTTTTTCCTCCCAATGTGCTCCGTGACCCAGTTTCTTCCCTTGTCTGATTGGGTTCATGTCATCCAGGTGTGTCTCGTAATTAAGCTTGTTACCCCATGTATTTAAGTCATGGTCTGTGCTGTCTGTTTTTGTCGAGTCTCTATCGTCCTTACGTGTGTCTTCCTCGTCCCCAGTGTGGATTTCCTTGTGTTGTGGATTATAATAAAGACTGTTTCTGCTATTCAACGTTTCCAGTGATTCCTTCCGGGCAGCGTACGTGACACACACATTGCAAACTAAACTCCAACACTAATTTTCAAAATACAATAATACACTTACACAATACACTATATCTACCAAAACACTGCAAACATGTCTCAAAATCTAAGTATTATTCCAAAACACTAACACATGTTCTCTTCCAACAGGAACATTTAGTCAACCGTAGCACAATATCATAAAAACACTAACATCAAATGGAATTACAGAAACTGCCTTATTTTAGGTGTCAGGTCTGATCTCACAGTAATAGACAGTATATTGCATTGATCATAGATTGTGTTTTACACTACAGTTTATTTTGAAGGCTCTCTACATTTTTGTTTTGTTAGGTTTAGTAAATGCATGTATTTTGTTTATTTTTCTGCAGAAGGGGCAGGTGGGTTGGGGGCAGAATTGCTGCAGTAAAGGCTTTATTTTCAACAGGACATTAGAAAATCAACAAAGAAAACAAGAATGCAACAATAAAGAAAACAAGAATGCAAGAAAAAAATACAATATAGCTCTCATTTCTTATGTGAAAATACAAAATATACAAACAACAAAAAGCCACAGAAGAATTAAAAAAAGTCATCTAATCTGCCCAGTCTTCTGCATTTGGCCACATGTTCTCATCCATATCACATCTGATATCTTCTCTGGCAAGGCATCTTGGGAATAATCTTTTGGTATGCCTTATCTTTCCTGGTATTGTTCAGCTGTGATGTCTTGGCATGCAGCATCCATTGCATCCTGGAGGGATATGGTCAAAAACCTTCCATCTCCATGCTCAGAAAAACTCCTCAATGGGTTTGAGAAAAGAGGAGTAAGGGGAAAAGAAAAGAGACATCATTCTCAAATGGTTGTCAAACCAGGCTCTGACTGCACTGGGAATGGTGGATTGCCACATTGTTCCATGTGATCACATATATTGACAAGTGGTCTCCCACCTGTCCCCTTTCTCTGGCACCAGTCTTTGGTGCAGATCTTCTAAAATCTGACATTTATGCAGGAGTGCACTTTTCCACACAAGATCAGCCCAAAGAGGTCCTCTTTTATATCGTCATATCATATATATCGTCATATCATAATATGGTCATGCAATTGACAGAACCACAACACCTGAGTGTGTTTCTGAGAATCAGCTGTAATTTATATATTTGCATAACTTGAATCAGCTGTTTCTCATTATAAATGGAATAAAATACAGGGGACATATTTGTGTTTCAATTCACAATATGAACAGCTGTTCACTTTGACTTTAGCCTATAAGTTAGGTTTAGAACATGATATTATCTGTTCTGACATACAGTGTGAAAGCATTTGAAAATTTGGCAGTAAAATTACATTGATTTGGTCTTGGTTGAGCTTGTGTGTAAAAGAAGTTCAAGCATTTTAAATTTGTGTCAACTGTATGCATTTTGTGTCAAAGCAACAAGAAATCTGTTAATTGTAAAGGCTACACAGACGTATATTGTGCTAACTGTGTTAAGAGTTTAGGAAAATTGTTAAAAGTATTGAAAAATTGTCACAGTGATCGTAAAAAACTGTAATAAACACTAACTTCCAAGAATAGACATTCATAAGCTTAAGCTTTCTAAGAGTATTACTGTATTTTTTATTTCTTATTCTCTGTGGTTATTCTCTACTAAGGATTGCACATGCTGCAACTTACCTTTAAGGATCAGTCTCCCACACCTGAATATAATTATTCTGTCTGTTTCCATTTTTATCACAAGCAAAGGTTTGATTGAAAGTGAACCAACAGCCGGGAGGGCAGTGATGTCACGGATTCTAGAGCATAAAAGACACAGGAAGAGGCTGAAAAATGGATAGTAGAGAAAAAAGATCCTAGCAGTGCAGAAAAGATGCTTTGAGCTATGAAGTGGGATGTCAGTAGAAGACAGTTGAATTAGTGTATGGGTTTACTGTACCAGATATTTGCCATGTTTTTGAAAGCAGCAAGGTGCTATTTTTGCACTTAGTGAATCCATTTCTATCAAAAGCTTGTGACACTTCAGTGGGTCAAAACAAAAACCACATTCCATGGAGACATTGCACAATCATTTCTGTGTGGGACCAATTCATTTAATTAAAATATGAATTTTAAAAGCTGCTCTCATTGGTCCAAAAGTAATTTCTATTGGATTTCATGTTGTTTTTCCATCACAGGAGGCAATTTAATTGATTTTAAATAACAGTTGTTGGCCTGTAAAGTCATTATTTGCATATCAAGCACTCACATGTGTTTCCTCAAGCTTTACCATTGCTGTTTGAGACCAATGCTTTATCTAAGTGTATAGATTCATTTATTGACAGAACTGATTGATGAAATCAATTTTAAAGCTTGGTCTTTAAAAAAAAAAAAAAAAAAAAAGGATGACATACGTGAGAATTCAAACACATTTTCACCATGCGAGTGAGCTTTTAACATCTTAACTTGCAAGAGAGGTTGTGATTGATTTCTATTGAAGTCAGCAGAAATTCACTAGAACATACAACAGTGATAGAAGCCATTACGTTTAATAGCGTAGTCTGAAGTGTGGCAGTTTAATGGACATATCCTCACTGATTTCCCCCATCCATGCAACCGAAAACATTAGCCTTATGTCAGTTTCTGCCAGAGCAGTCCTCCAACAAATGCTTTGCTCACCCTCACAGCGGTGAATTTCATTTCAAACCTGCATCTGAGGTAAAAGGGCATATTTTAGTTACCGTCTAGGAAGAATGCCAAGCACAACACAGATTGGCAAGTGTTTGCATTATCGTTCTGTTGTTCTTTGGTATTGCCCCCATCCTTTTGAAAAGCATTTGGTAGAATTGTGCATATAAAAACATGCTGTTTCAGTGATTTTGATGTAGTTCATGGTTTAAGATTTGCATTCATTTCTTTAATGCTTTTTCCATTTATACAATGTGTTGTTGTACTAAAAAACCTTACACTCTTAAAAATAAAGGTTCTTAATTGACATCCAGAACCTTTTTTTTTTTTTTTCCCATCGGAACAGATTTGGAGAAATTTAGCATTACATCACTTGCTCACCAATGGATCCTCTGCAGTGAATGGGTGCCGTCAGCACCAGAGCTGATAAAAACATTACATTAACATCACAACTGCAGTCCATAAATTAACATCTTGTGAAGCAAAAAGTGTGTTTGTAATAAACAAGTCAATCATCAATTAACATTGCTTCAGGATAAAATATGAGTCTTCTATCCATAATATTACTTTCTTCAGTGAAAACGTGATCCTGTCTGAATCAGGAGAGAATTATGCATAGATCAAGCATTGTTTATGAGCGAAAACAGTCCAGAATAGTTATAAAAAAATATGTTGCTGGATTTTGGTGTGAGAGGACAACATAGGATGGACTTTTTTCACTGGAAGAAGCATTTTTATATATAATGGATGTGTATTTTGGCCGGAAGTGGCAGTATAAAGTTAAAATACAGCTATCTTAATGATGGATTTGTTTATTACACACATTAATTAGACATTAATTGATGGACTGGATTCATATTACTTGCAGATTATTGTGATGTTTTTATCAGCTGTTTGGACTCTCATTCTGACGGCACCCATTCACTGCAGAGGATCCATTGGTGAGCAAGTGATGTAATGCTAAATTTTTTCAAACCTGTTTTGATGAAGAAATAAGCTAATATTTTCATTTTTGTGTGAACTGTTCCTTAAACATCCATGAAACCTTTTTTATTTCACAAAAGGTTTTTTTATAGTGGGATGCTCTTCAGATTGTTTAAATATTCTTTGCACTTAGAAAAAAAGAGGTTGATTTAATAACTTTTCATCAGAAGGTTCTTTGGAGAACCCAAAATTGTTCTTCTGAGGCATTGCCTCAAAAATTGTAACCTTTTGTAACCTCTATTTTTTACACTTTTTAGGTGTAGATTGTTTTTTCCATCTCATTAGTTACTATATCTTTCTATTATGTTATATCAAATTGTGACAGCTCTTATTTACAATAAGAAAAAAAAGGTTTCTCAAACAGATCTAAAGGTCCAAATCTGACTGCTTTGGGGGGAAATATCTGTAAGGCATCATCCAAAACACACATTTAGTCAGGCTTATTATGAGATCAAAGCTTCAAATGTGTTTCCTTCATTTATTATACATTACAATTCAGACTACACAGAGAAAATGAGGCACCCAGAGGATGAAGCATTCACATTTGAATTACTCTTCAGCACCAAATTAAGGCTCTGTCTGTCTGAAACTGAGAGCACAACACCCTTGATTGTGCTATATGGTGATCACTCTGTGCCAATACTGACTGCACAAGAACAACCTTTACAAAACGGCTTTGCATTAGGTGGTTTATTCTGATGTCTTCTGAAATGCACACTACTTCATTGAGAACATCACATCATTTTGTAAGCTTAAATGTATTCAAAAAGCTCTTTGAATTAAAAAAAAAAAGCATAATTAAAGTTTTAGCTTAGATTGACTTTTGTTTTTTGCTTCTGTAACTGATATTGGTTATTTTGAAAGTTTTAAAAACATTTTGCATACTTATTTTGTTTATTGTAAACTTTAGACACATTTTAGTAAGATAAGATTGTTTTTGTTCCTATTAGAGGGTTGCTTTTATTTTACGGGATTTTTGATTTTTTTTTTTTTTCAGGATTCTTTGATGAATTCTTTGATGAATAGAAAGTTCAAAAGAACAGCGTTTATTTGAAATAGAAATTTGTTGTAACAATACAGAAGTCTTTACTCTTATTTTTAATCAATATAATGCATCCTTTCTGAATTAAAGTAATTATTTCTTTAAAAAAATTGACTCCACTCTTTTGAGTGATAGAGTAATAATTATAATAATGATAACAATAATAAAAAAGCTCAAATATCCATATTTTATTCTGTGCATTATAATTGTGATGCCTAAATAAAATTTTAAAAATTAGCATTTAAAAATAAATATTAACTGCAACTTATTATTTTTAATTTTTCAATATTAAATAGTGTAAAATATTGGCCAATAATTGTCCATGGCAGCAAAATAATTATTGTCTTCTCGGCATTGGACAATTTTTTTTTTTTTTTATATCTGTATACCCTAATATTGACTTTGGTTGCCCACACCATATATCCATATTTGTGTAACACCATTAAATATTTTACCCATACCATGACTTCAGTGGCTTCAATTTGAAGTTTCTTGTTCTGTTCTAATTTGTAAGACGCATTAAAGGTATTTCAAACAAGACATGTAGTCTAGTTAATTAAAGAGGGATCAAAGTGATTTCTATAAGTCTGAAAGTATATTAGAAACTGGATCAATTGTAATGTTTGCCAGCAGACTATAGGATCAAAACTTTCTTGTGCTCTAATTATAAAGTTGTATTGTAGGCTTCAAAAGGCTCCTCGAGGCTGTGAACTACTCATCCTGACATTCTAATACCACAGTAAGTGACTTGAATGAGTTGTCCCGTGTGTCAGAGGAACTTTACATAATTTAGTGTAATTAGTTTGTCCATGCAGATTGCTTCAGTGCTTTTATTCTTTCCCAAGAAGAGCAGACATGTCTTCTCGGAGCTCCCCTCACCGCAAGACACAGCGCAACCCTAATTAATCTCCTGTTTTCTATGTAAGCGATGCAAGAGATAATGAAGCCTCCTGCTTTTTGATTCTTCATTTAATGGACTTTAGAAAATAAGCCTCATTTGAACATATTTAAAGGCCTGTCTTTGATCAGATAGTTTTGATATGGTGCTGCTATTACAGCCAGGTGTCCCTGTGGGGATTTGTTTGCATTATTCAGTGCCTTTTTCCACCTTCATTCACTTGTCCCTCCAACAGAGGAATTTGTTTTTGTGTAAGGAATGTCAAATACTCATTATGCCATGTTTGGTGTCTTTTGATGGGATTTGAAGGCTACACAATGCAAGATTGGGTCGAGGTTTGCATGTTGAAACTCAGAAAGCCTGGGGCATTAACAAAACCAGTGCTCCGCATTGCCATTGTACTGTAAATCAGTATGTCATTGTACTTCAGAAACAGAGTAAATTGTCAGTTTGAGCACTTTATCGCAGTGTCAAGCAAGTAAGTGCTAAACAAGTACAAACAGCTGCTAGACATTTTCCACTCGTGGATTTTGCATCATTTTAATGCAAATTTGGCAGTGTCACACACAACAGAAATGAACTGAATTAGTAAAGGATTGTTAATTCAGAAGTTTTAAGTACTGTGAAAATAAACTCTTGAACAACTGGGTTACTTGTCTTTGTAAAGATACTCATTTTACATTTTGTTAGTAGTAATTTAGAAATATTAATGAATGAAATGTTACACATTTATTTGTTTATTTACTATTGTTACACTGCTATTCAAAAATTTGGTGTTTATATATATATATATTATTTTTATTTATTTTTTTAATGAATGACATCTCTTCTGCTTCCCAAGGCTGTATTTATTTGATCAAAAATACAGAACCCCCCAGTAATATTGTGTAATATTATTACAATCTAAAGTATCTCTTTGTATTTGAAATATAATTTTGTGATTTTAAAAAGTAAGTTATTCCTGTTATGGCAAAGCTGAATTTTCATTCATAAATCATTCTAATATGCTAATATAGTGCTCAATAAATAGTTCTTATTATAACCAAGGTTGAGGTTTTAGTGGAAACAGCATTTTTTTTAGTATATTTTTGTCTTTAATGAATAGAAAATTCAAAATAACTGCATTTATTTTAGAAATCTTTTGTAACAAAATAAATTTAATGTCACTTTTGATCAATTTAATACATCCTTGATGAATCTAACTATGACCACACAATTTTGAACATTAGTGCACTTAAGGACAATTATTGGCATGTCTTTTGCAAAATAAATAAAATTAATTAATTAATTAACTTATTTCAAGCTTTAAAAGATTATTCATGCAACCATTACGAACTAGATATATATACCAAAATATTATATATATGTATATATATATATATATATATATATATATATATATATATATATATATATATATATATATATTAGTGCTGTCAATTGATGAAAAAACTAATTAATCACATTTTTTTTTCTGAAATTAATCACAATTAATCCCATCTAACATTAAAGTTTTTAAATATACTTTTAGATTGCAATAATTTCACATTCAATCTTTAAATTAATGTAGAAACAACATAAAGACAGTATATTTTTAACCCCTTAACTGACAAAGATCGGCGACGGCCTCAGATTATTGTTCTTTCACTTTCACAACACGTTAAAACATCACACTTTTACTTGATTTGGACAAACTGTGCATCATTAGAAATATTAAAGACTCTTGCTTCGATATTTGACCACTGTTTTGATAAAACATTGTTGCAGTGACAGTAATTTATTAATTTATGTCAGGAGTGCAAAATAATAAATCCGTTTTTGTTTATTTGTTTAATGTATTTGTTTAATGTTATCTTTTTTTTATGACTGAAGGCGAGTATCACTGATACCAATACTACTGACATCTCTAGGAAATTGTTCTTTTTTCCTAATATTAAACCTTTGACTATAGCCATGCAACATACAGTGTAATTGAGAGCTATCAATTTTAACATTTATTAAAAATAACAGCTTCTAATTTAAGTGAATTTAAAACAATCTTTACATAAACATGATAATAAATGTCACATTTACCTGTGCCCTTCAGCAAGTAGGAAATATACAAAAATTGAATAAAGTCATCAAACACTAAATTCTAAATTAAATATGAATCCTTAAAGCCTCAAAATTTATTGATTTCCTCTTTTTTTTTCTTCTGTTCTTTGATTAACAGACATCACAGCAGCTGGGTTATTAGGTTATTTAGCTAATATTATTTTAATATAAAATTATTTATTTTAAATAATATTTAATATTATTATTTAATACGAAATGATATAGGCTACAGCGTGCGTTATTTTAATGCCATTAAACTGGAAAAATTAATTGACAGCACTATATATGTAAATAGTTGTTGTCTCTAGCACAGAACTTCTCAACTCTTCGAATTCATTTAAAACAGTGACTCTGCTGCATGTGCAACAGGTATCAGCTGGCATATTTAACCAGGCGTGACATTTCCATCTTGCCTGGATAAAGACCAGACCAGCACTTTGTCACACCTGACTGGCTGCCATCTTCCTCTCTCTGACGCCTGTATCTGCACCTGAGGTTATCATCCCTCTGCTTTCCACCCCCACCTTCTTTTATTTAGTGCCGAGCTTGACAGGCGTCTTGACAAAGGTGAGCGAGGCCCTATCTGAAATGTCAAAGCACTTACAAAGGTCAAATGGAAAGTACTCTGTTTTCCCTGACTGCTAAACTGGTTCGGGTGTTTTTCAGTAGTTGTACCCCAACATCGGATGTAACCGCAGGAAGCAAGAAAAAAGAGAAAAAGCCCAGAGCCCTTTAGAGGCCTTGTAATTGTGACATTTTCCCAGTCCATGCTGATTAGCTCTTGTCACAGTTACACATGCCCTGACCACCACCGCTACTGGTTTACTGGTGAGTCTGTGATTACCATCAACTCCTGCCCTTGTACTTGTGGAAAATCAGTTACATTTTGTTGCAAACATCTTCGTTTTGAACACAGTGTGGAAGTCTTTTATCACCTTGTGTGGAAAGTGCACACAGCGGTGGTTCTTGGTGGTCCACCACTCAAACAAATAGGCTCATTTAAGTAATCTACAGAAACACCTGACTGCCTGAAAATAATATTCCCGTAATGCTAATGCAGTTACTATCAGGCCTGAATCAGAAGCGGTGAAGAGGAAGATTGCAGCGTGGGTAAAGGCTTCCCTGCCGCTCAATGTGCTAATCAGAATTGGCAAGGTTTAAGAGAGGACATAGACAATGTTTAAAGGCATAGTTCACCCAAAAAACAATGCTATTCAGTGATAATATGCTACTCCACTGGGCTGCAACCAGTGTCATTTTAGTATCAGTTATAGTCTGTTATGTTTTTATTAAGATTTTGAATTTGTTTTATATATATATAAAAAAAAAAACTAAAAAATTAAATAAAATGAACAATTAACAATAATATATATATATATATATATATATATATATATATATATATATATATATATATATATATATATATTATTGTTAATTGTTCATTTTATTTAATTTTTTAGTTTTTTTTTTGTTATATGCTTTTGTATTATTATTATTTTTTTAATATTACTATTTAGGTTAATTTGTTTTCATTTCAGTTGCTTTAAAAGATAAAATTATTGCATAAAATGAGAAGAGTACACACACACACACACACATGTATATATATATACTGTATATATATATATATATATATATATATATATACAAACATACAGTTGAGGTCAAAAGTTTACACCCCCCTTTGCAGAATCTGCAAAATGTTAATTATTTTACCAAAATAAGAGGGATCATACAAAATGCATATTATTGTTTATTTAGTACTGACCTGAATAAGATATTTCACATTAAATATGTTTACATATAGTCCACAAGAGAAAATAATAGTTGCATTTATAAAAATGACCCGTTCAAAAGTTTACATCCACTTGATTCTTAATGTGTTGTTACCTGAATGATCCACACCTGTGTTTTTTGTTTAGTGATAGTTCTTCATGAGTCCCTTGTTTGTCCTGAACAGTTAAACTGCCTGCTGTTCTTCAGAAAAATCCTTCAGGTCCCACAAATTCTTTGGTTTTTCAGCATTTTTGTGTATTTGAATCCTTTCCAACAATGACTGTATGATTTTGAGATCCTTATTTTCACACTGAGGACAACTGAGGGACTCACATGCAACTATTACAGAAGGTTCAAACGCTCATTAATGCTCCAGAAGGAAAAACAATGCATTGAGAGCCAGGTGTGAAAACTTTTTGAATTTGAAGATAAGGGTAAATTGAACTTATTTTGTCTTCTGGGAAACATGTAAGTATCTTCTATAGCCTCTGAAGGGCAGTACTAAATGAAAAAAAAAAAAAAAAAAGAAAAGAAAATGAAGATATTTATGCAAAATAAGAAAAATGTACACATTCTGTTTAAAAGTTTTCAGAATAACATGCATTTTGTATGATCCCTCTTATTTTGGCAAAATAATTAACATTTTGCAGGTGGATTTCTGCAAGGGATATATATATATATATATATATATATATGTGTGTGTGTGTGTGTGTGTGTGTGTGTATATATATATATATATATATATATATATATATATATATCTTTCTATCTCAAGATGGCGCCGCTGCGTATGGCTGCTGTGGTGTGGAACGCTTCCATTCTTTTACTGGTTTTGTTTGTTTGTTCTATGTTTAGTCATTCTCTTACTATCAGTTTTACCTGAGACGATCTACTGGACATAAGACAGATCACTGAGCACCAAAACAGCCAGACACAAGAACAGTTTTTTCTCCCAGGCTATATACCACCTTAACAACACATAACACACCATATTTACATTTGTAAATAACTCATCAAACCTTTATCTGTACATAGGTCACATGCACATTCACAGTTCTGCCTATGGACATTTTCCTTTTCTGTATATTTTTTATTTTTATTGCTATTGTTATTTATAATTATTGTCTATTCTCTTCATAATTAGTGTTTTTATTACCTTAATTATATGTTGTCTGCACTATGTTTGTACTTTCTGTTCTGGAAGCTCCTAACACCAAGACAAATTCCTTGTGTGTGTAAACACACTTGGCAATAAAGCTCTTTCTGATTCTGATATATATTACTCTAACTCTCTAACCATTAATGATTGAGTCATTTAGTTAACATGGCTGATTAGCTGATTAAGCATGACTAAAACTAAGCATGAATGGGATCAGTGGCTCACTCAAATTAAATGTATCATATGACTTCAGAAGATGTGTAATATCTGTGTGTAATAATGTAAATGTAAACCACTTTTATGATTTGATTTGTCCAAAATCCAAAAACAATAACACCTAATATAGTGCATTTGTTTTAAGAAATTAAACTTGATACTATCTGTTCAATTTTCTAATTTGTATAAAAACCGGACTAGATTATAGTTTGTAGTTTGAGGAAAACACAAGAAGCCCTATGTGTAGACAACAGCTCCATTCAGCCCTGTTTCATTTGTATTGTTGTTAAGTCAGTGAACACAGGAGTATTTCTCATGAATAATACATTATATTGTTTTCAGAGGTGGTCTTCAGCAAACATGATTCCCTCTGGATCACTGAAAGTTTCGTTTAGTTACTCTGTTGGGCTTTTACGTCCTGTTTTTCAATTCCTACCACCATTGAGTGAAACACTCAAGAGGTTTAAAACATTTTTAAAGTACCTTTAGAATCTGAGTCTGAACTGATAACTAAAAGTGCCCTTTTAAAGTTTTAAATTTTATAAAAAATAACGAAAGAAAAATAAAAAAGGTTTTATATTTATTATTTATTATTATTATTAATAAGTCAGCTGTTATGGATTTAAGAGTTAGCTGGTGATTCTGAGTGAATTAGAGTTGGGAAGCATTTATTATTTTATTCATTTTGAAGGCATAATTGCAGTGGGATATGGTGATTGGTTTGAAAGGAGGCGCTGTCTAAGCTGTCACTCATCAGTGAGGTAGCCTGAAAACATCAGTGCAGAATCTGAAGGGGATAAACTCATTTCACATGAGGCGAACAACAGAATGCATTTTGATTTTGCTTAAAACCCAAGGTTACACTGATTTTGCATTGGAGTTTTGTTTGGAGTTCCTATTTTACCTGTGAATTTGTTGTTGTTGTTTTTCAGATGGTTGCTTCACAAAGGTATCTTTCCAGCCCAATAGGTGCATGTGTTTTTTCATTGTTGGGTTGCTAATTAATATCAGCATGTAAACAAATGCAAAAATAAAATACTGTACTTTCACCTAAATGGGAGTGTGAAGTTTTTAAACCTCTTTCTTTTAGGGACAAGTGATAAATAAACCAATACACTTGCTCAAATTAAGGTTTTATTGTGGTAGGGCTACACATTTAATTTCTATTCATTGTATGCTTATTAAAAAGGCTTTGGTGGTAAATGCTGAAGCATTTTCCCAGTTAGCTTAAAATGCTCATGTCAGCCAATGTTTGCAAGTAATGAATAAGCTTCTTCACCTCCCTGCATCTTTTCCTTATAATAATTTCTATGTGGAATGGAAAACTGTTATGTTATAGCAATAAAAGCACTGTAGTCTTTTCATATATGTACTTATTAGATACATATTTTGAAATTGTTTCAGATTAAAGTATTTCAAAGATTTGAAAGACATTATAAAAAGCTCTAAATCTTCTTTAAAAACGCTTAAAAATGGTCATGGCCATGAGAGAGAGAGTAATTTGATTACAAAGATCACTGTGAGCACCATTATACTGCAAGATGTTGCGTCATGATAATGGGTATCAAGAAAGGTTTTTCATTTCTGAATTTCTAAAATTTTTACTTTTTAAAAATGATTTTACTCTAATGTTGCTCCAAACCTGTATAGTTTCTTCTTTGGAACTCAAAAATAGTCATTTTGAACAACTGTGAATTAAACAAATGCAGCCGAGGCTTTCAAGCTTCAAATAGAATACTAAAGCACTATAAAAGTCCATATGACTTGTTCGCTATATTCCAAGTCTTCTGAATTCATACAGCAGCTTTGTTAGTGAAATTTCAAAAAAGAAAAGTTATTGTTCACTGATAATCTTAAATTGATCTATTAAGGGTGGGAATATCCCCGTGGGTGAGGTCCCCTTTCTGCCCTCAGGAATAAGTGTAGATAGTATCATCAATGCACAAATTTTTATCAATCTTTATCATTATTATTATCATCGTCGATATTGTTGTTGCTGATGGGGTGGGTTGGAGGTGGAGGGGAGAAGAGGGAGGGAAAGGGAAAATATATTACAGAAATGGCTACTTTAAAGCATTCAACAGTAGTAAGTTACAGTTTTTCTCAATCGATTTGACACATTTCTCCAAACTCACGTCACTGTTCTCAAAACAGTTAACACAGTGATCTGAATACTTTGTAAGTGTCCTAAACAGATTGCACGTTTTCATTCATTTCATACAAATTACAAATCACATCCATAATTTTCTCCAAACACTGTGTATGAGATTCTCAAATGTTTTCACAATAGTTCATACAGCCAACCAAAACTTTAATGTATTAAGAAAACACAATTGCAACTTTATTTATTGGTTTTATACAAATCACATAAAAAAAAAAAAATGTTTGTACCATTTTTCCAAACACAACAAGCAAAGCTCTTTCATTTGTTAATTTTTCAGTTGCACTTGGTATGTTCTCAATTAGCTCTAAATTGATAACTGCTGAGTTAGTAATTCAAACAACACAGGAAGTGCAGATTTCCTAATTGTTTACACATCTTAATTACAACAATTATAAAAGGAGAGAAGAAAAAAGGTAAAAAAAAAAAAATACAAAATAAATAAAATAAGAACAAGAGCAAGAATGAGAAGGGGAACAGGGGGCATATTACAGAAAGATCCTAACTTTAAAATCTTATCTTATCTGTTTGGTAACCATGGTAATTTCAGTTAGGGCCACATTTAGGACAAAAGCTATTACAGAACAGTGTTTCTTAAGTGTGTTATCCTATCTTAACTACAGATAGGAAGGGGGTATTACAGAAACCTCCTAACTTGACAAAAAATCCTAAAAACTGTCTTAACTTTAGGGCAACCCCACATCTGTCCTAACTTCAAAATTATATGAAAGCTTATAGTTGCGCTGTCCAACATGGCATTACACTTATTAATACTTGAAAATGAAGAACAGAGATGTTTACAGTTTTTTACAATCATTTTTACACTAATAACAGAACTTTCGTGTCATTTTTCAAAACTCTAGACACATAATTCACAATTGATGATCAAAATGCACATTTTTCAAAACACTTAACACTTTTTCCAAATGCTTGGATATAATACACATGAGCCAAAGATCTTTTGTTCATTGAACTAAAATCACTGGCTCAAAATGACACAACGTAACTTCAAAGTATTACTATTTCAAAATTCAACTCACACATTACATCTGAATTGAGTGTCTATTCATTTCATTACAGTGATCTAACTATCAATTGATACAACTGCTCAAAATGCTAAGTAACTGTTGCATTAGTCTTGAACCATAGTTTTTATGGAAAATGATGAACAATATTACAGCAAATGTTTAGATTATGAAAGTGAAGCAACTGAGGACTGAGTATGTTCAGGTATGATCAGTTTCAAGATGCCTGTTGTTGGATGAAAAAAAAAAAAAAAAATCCCCCAAAGTCTATATCATTGTTATCAGTATTTGTTTTTCCTAAAGTAAATATCTTTTTAGAGGGTGATAGAGCTGGAAGCTGATGAAAACCATTCATATTTTTGGATGAGGCAGGCTTTAAACTGGCCATGACATGGAGGAGAGGTTGAGAGCCCAGCAGTTGAGAGGGACCCAGAACGATGTTCGCTGGGGGCCTGACCACCCCCCACTGAATGTGATTTTGAGGGGCCCCATAGCAAAATCAGTGCAATGGGCCCAGAATTCCTAGCGACGGCACTGACAGCAATCATGGTTTCAGGCCCATGCACAGTTCATCACCTTGTATTTACCTCATACTCCCCTTTCCTTACTGTAACCCGACTGAAGAGTTTTTCTCCACATGAAGGAGGGAGGTTCACAATAGGCCTCACAAACAAGTCCTTCTTATCCAGGCCATAGATGATGCGTGCAATGACATCACAGGAGACCAATGCCAGGCCTGTATTTGCCATGCAGGAAGATTTTTTTCCAACTAATGAAAACATCCATTATGATGTGGATGAGAACCTGTGGCCAAATCCACAAGACAGGGTTGATAAAAACATAGAAGTGCAGTGAGGAACTCTCCAGCTGACATTTTATTGTAGGCCTAATGTAGTATTTTCTTATCTTTTTTTTTTCTTATCTAATTTTTTAAACTTTTTTTAAAAAAAAATGTTGTGTTGATTATTTCATCAATAATTTTCAAATTTTGTTTAATGATTCCAGTGTCTGTACTTTTCTCTCTAGTCTATTACAATGATGCATGAATGTGTAGAACCATAATGAAAGCTGCATCATGTGTTTTGAACAACTATATTTAATGATTGTACTAACAGCTACACAGTGAAACTATGGGTATCTTGTGTGTGGGTGATCTAAAGTAATGTTCCTATGATATTCAATAATAAATTAGTATTTTGAACAAATGCTTCTGCAAATGCAAGGCTTCTTTAAAGATATGAACGCAAAGATGCAAAGTTTTGAACATTGGACAGCCTGTGTTACAAAAAATTACAGTTTTGAGTTTTGTGTCTAGAGTTTTGAAAAATGACACGAAGGTTCTGTTATTAATGCAAAAACAACTGTAAAAAACTGTAACAGTAGAGCATTTGTTCATTTTTAGCCCACCCCTAGGGGGCGCTTGATTCTGGGCTCTTTCTTTGTCTTTCTCTTTCTTACTCTCTTGAATCGCCTGGCTACCGGTTCAGACCAAATCTACCATCTGAATTCCAGCTGTGTAAATGTCAGGCAGAATGCGCAAGTGAAATAGGTCATGTAATCCATCTCCAGAGAGTTGCTGGATCCATATTAAGAGATTTGATAAGATAAAGCCATGAGCAGAGCCGCATGGGGCAGAGCATGGCGGTACCTGTGCAGGAGAAGTTGGTTGCAGTCATGCCGGCTTTTCTGTGCAGAACACAATGATAGCATTCACACTAGAGGCCTACAACAGAGCTTTACACGACCCCACTGTAGAAAGAAGAGTCTGAGTTTAGCTCGAACCGGAGCGCTGCGGATCGGAAACTCTCTGTGCTTGGATAGGTGACGTCCTAATGATTTCCTTTGAGAGAGGGAAAGTCACAGCTTCTTTTTTCAATGAGAAGAGATATTTGGTTTTGCTTTTTGTGCTACATCTTGTAAAGACCCCTGCATTATTCAGCAGAATAAGAAGCATTTCTATGGAGGAGCTGTTTAACAGAAATCTTCCGTTCTTGAAGGTCAGTGGATTGTCACGAATGAAAAAGCCTATAAAAGATCTGGCTGGCCTGCAACACTATAACAAAACGCTCAATTTGGCTTTTTGGTGCACAGTATATGAGTGTTTCTTCTAATTCTGCCACTTCATCATCGCCACATGTCCCAGGCCTTGATATATAAAAGATTCAAACTTTTCTTATGTGAAGATATTAGAAACTTTTTGTCATTGCTTTAATTTATTTTTGTTACTTTCTACCAAAAAAGTTTTATTAGACTTTAACATTGTCCCCCTTTAATCTGAAACTCTGGAAATACATCACAAAAATACAAATTGTTACTTGTTTAATCCAATGAGAAGTTTAACAGTGAAATAAACATCATCCATTTTAGTATTTATTTGTGAAAAAATGATTTATAGATTTCTCTTTTTTAAATTATGGCTTTGCCACAGTTACA
Organism: Spinibarbus caldwelli; assembly: GCA_039654775.1. Taxonomy (NCBI): domain Eukaryota; kingdom Metazoa; phylum Chordata; class Actinopteri; order Cypriniformes; family Cyprinidae; genus Spinibarbus; species Spinibarbus caldwelli. The sequence continues at coordinate 13,071,139 of CM077263.1, forward strand.
GTTATAGTAATGTCCACCATATTCAAAAATCAACGACACAAAAATCAAGGTAAATTTCACTTGAGAACAATATTTTTGTGCATCATTTCCCAATCAGGCTGCAATTTTGAAAAAATACGCAAAAAAGTTTGGCTACATAAAATGGTAGCTATAAAATTACCGTTAGCAAGACAAAGCAGTCAGACATTTTATACCAAAAATTTGGTCATTTTGACCATTTTATATCAAAAATGAAAATACGCTATTGCTGTTAAACACGTCTCATAATTCCAGATACGCTTTACACTTTAGTTTCTGAAAATGTTATGTCAGTCTCTGAAATTAGCGGTACCAAAACAATGCAGTTGGACATTTTATAACAACAATAAAAATAGGGTTACACTTTATTTTCAGGTGGCCTTGTTACAATGTAATTATACATTTAAGTGCTGAGTAATATTAATTACTTATTATATGGTTAGGGTTAGGATTAGGGTTACTTGCTTGCAATTATGCATAATTGATTGTTATTATAATAGTACATGCAACATATGTAACAAGGACACCTTAAAATAAAGTGTTACCAAAAATAGAATTTGGGCAATTTTTAACCAAAAAAAAAAAAAAAAAAAAAAAGGAAAAGAAAGAAAAGAAACGTTAAACATTGCTGTTAAACATGATACATAAATTGATATGTGTTGGAAATTACACCTTATATACTGAAAAAAAAAAAAATCATAATTCATATTGTTAGACATTGTTAGTGGACAAATTAAAGCAGCGAGAGTATGAAAAGTGTGTTTTTAGAGAGTTTATTTTCTATACTGTAAATCCATAGGTGCAGAAGTGGCTGTAGTCGAAGAAACATCCATACCAAAAATACGTGGACAGCAAAATGTGCATGTTGAGCAATAGAAGGTGGTGGCCACATACAGTACATTTGGCCGTGTATGCTTTTTCTCAGATGTTGGTCCACTTTTAGTCAGAAATTGTCCTATTGCAGAAATAGGGGTAAAAGTGGGAGGCTTGTGACAGTGTCAGCCAATCTAATTGACCTTTGGGGTGGTTTGAAGCATCTGATCGGTCTGCTCAGGCTGCTGACACAGCTACAGCTGACAGATACTGCAGTCTCTCGCTCTCTCTCGCACTCAGTCGTTCTCTGCATCAGCTCAAAATTGGCAAAGACAAAGACCCGTGGGTTTGCAGCAGGCTGAGGTTTGGCCCATGGCTAGATGAAAACCCTAGTTAGACAGTTTACAAAAAGAAAACCGAATCCTGTTTATTGACACACTCATGTGTGTCCTGCAAATCCATTTTTTGGTCCCTTGATAGCATTACAACACAAATTCTGTAAACTTCTTTCCAAACCTTTGAAGAAAAGGGCTCAAACTACACAATGACCTTTGTCAACTCTCTGTAACTAAATTGTATTCGATTTCTTTCACCATAGGCTTCTTGAATTAGACCTAACCACCACATCTGAACTCTTTGAAACTGTGTCCTAACCGGATGTGACATGATATGTTGGCAATTAGCCTGTCCACACTGAAAGCAGAAATGTTGCATGATGAGACACAATAATGAAAGTGGCACAGCCAATCAGAGCTATGAGGAGCAAAATATTGGTCCAATGATTTTTCGGGGTGGGCGGGTCTACATGACATTACAGCAAAGAAGTAGAATATATACATTTACATTTAGCTATTTAGCAGACGCATTTATCCAAAGCGACTTACATTGGAATGGAATTGAATGGAAGCAATCAAAATCAACAAAAGAGCAATAATACGCAAGTGCTATGACAAGTCTCAGTTAGCCTAATCCAGTATACGTAGAAAAGTTTTTTTTTTTAAATTATAAAGTAAATAAAAAGAAAATAAATAGAGTAGAAAAAGAATAGAGAAAGCTAGTGTTAGAGGCCTTTTTTCTTTTTTACAGTTAGAAAACAAATAGAGTGCAAGTCTTAAAGGGTCAAGTGTTTTATTTTATTTCTTTAATAAATAAATAAATAAATAAATAAAACAAATAGATCAAATATATATATATATATATATATATATATATATATATATATATATATATATATATATTCTTTCTCACCCCAAACTTTTAGATGATAGCATATCACTATTTCCACAAAAATGTCAAAATTAATAATAATAATAATAATAATAATAATAATAATAATAATAATAATAATAACAAAAATGAGCAGCAAATCAGCATATTAGAATGATTTTTGATGGATCATGTGACACTGAAGACTGCAGTAATGGCTTCTGAAAATTCAGCCTTGCCATCAAAGGAATAAATTATATTTTAAAATATAATACAATAGAATACAGTTGTTTAAAATTGTAATAATATTTCACAATATTAATGTTTTTGCTGCATTTTTCATGAAATGAATGAAGCCTTGGCCAGCAAAAAAAAAGACTTCTTTCAAAAGCATTAAAAAATCTTAATTATACCAAACTTTTAAATGGAAGTATGTGTGTGTATTTTCCAAAGACAAGAAATGCTAACATAAAATTAATTATTACAATAAAAATAATTTCTGTTTTCACCTTGTTGTGCCTTGTTTGGATACAACTCCTGCACTTTAATTAATTAATTAATTAGAAAAATTGAGTTTTTTTGTGGTTTCTTTGAGATTTACAGTGTTTTTAAGGGATTTCCATCATGCTGGGTATCAGTCAGTTTGCGCCAGATGAGAGAAGGTGCCAGAGGACCTGCCAGATGGCTGTGGGAACATGAGAAGTAATTAAGCCCTCCAACTGAAAAGTTCAATAATTGATCATCTGACATCCATACGCTATAAGAAATAAATCTAGGTGGATGGATGGATGGATGGACAGATAAAAAGATAGATACATAATTCAGACAAAATGAAGTAATATGTCAGTTGCAAATGATGCGTGGAATTACGTGAACCCGCTGCAACGTGTGTGTGGAGTCTCTTCAGGATTTGTTGAGGCTGTGCATGTGTGTGCATGATGGACGATCTCATTGGCAGCAGCCCAGAGCCTAATGAAGCAGAACAGGCATTAATGAGAAGAATGTTCGTGAAGGCATTATTTAGCCCCTGTCACTTTCTCTGATACTGGGACATGCATTGATTAGAGTCAGACTCTTGAAGCAGCCCTTGACTACCAGATTATCATGAGTTAACGCACACATTTTTGAAATCGTTTCATATTAAGGAAATATTATAAAGAATGAGAAGCTGATATGCAAAGCGAAATTCTTCATTAATAGACTTGCGTAATAACACGAGCCAATTTTTTTTTTCTTCTCTTTCATAAAACTGTCCACCCAGAGCTCTTTTATTATCCTTAGTTCCCTGAGATAAAGAGAGGGAATTAGGATATGGTTCTGTAGAAAGATTAACTGGATGCAAACTTGCTTTCATGAATCTGTTTGACAGATTTGACCTCTTTGAGGTCTGTTCTTTGAGACTGTGCTATCTTATCGCCGCTGTCTGAATGTCACAGCTCCTGCTTCCAGTAGAGTCATTATGTCGTTTTTTTTCATGCAGGTACACATCAAGAACCTGTTGGAGGAAATATTGCTCTGCATACTGCAAAAACTAGCAAGTTTCAAAATTATGATTCAAATCAATTTTAAGTTGTGTTTTTTTAAACAAACGAACAAACAAATTATTTTTAATACCACCTGCAGATCATGGTTCAAATTTTCAAGTTTTAAGTAAGGTTTTCTAGTTGATGAAAACATTTATTTATTTATTTATTTATTTATTTATTTGTTTGTTTGTTTGTTTGTTTGTTTCATACCATCTGCAGCTGACTAGCAAGTTGCAGATCATGATTCAAATCAGTGTGACTCAGTTTATTTTGTAAGGGATGAGTCCTTAAAGTGATAGTTCACCCAAAAATAAAAATTCTGTCATTTATTACTCACCCTCATGTCGCTGCAAACCCGTAAGACCTTCGTTCATCTTTGAAACACAAATTAAGATATTTTTGATGAAATCCAAGGAACTGACACGTTCAACGCAACTGACACATTCAAGGCCCAGAAATGTAGCAAGGATGTCGTTAAAATAGTTCATGTAACATCAGTGGTTCAACTGTAATGTTATGAAGCTAAGAGAATACTTTTTGTGCACAAAGAAAACAAAAATAGCAATTTTATTCAACAATTTCTTCTCTTCTGTGTCAGTCTTTGACGCATGTTCATGAGAGCATTGCAACACATGTGTGTGGTGCTGCTGACGCATGAGCTGGCATTCTGACATAGAACTGGAATGCGCCGTCCCTTGTTTACAAGCAGAAGAAGACGCACGCTGTACGTAAAATGGTCTTTGTAAAGAGAATTGTTGAATAAAGTCGTTATTTTTGTTTTCTTTGTGCACAAAAAGTATTCTCGTAGCTTCGTAAAATTCAGGTTGAACCACTGCTTTCACTGGGGTGACCACCTGGCAATAGATCTTTTGCGGTACAGTAGATGTGATTTTGCGGGACAATGCGGGACACGTGTGAGACAGATACATTTACTACTGTTATGTTATGTAAATACTGATTTACATCCGTTGTCATATGCGCTTATTTATGTTTCTGAGCATGTACATGTAAGCGAGAGAAAGCGCGTCCGTTTTGTGTGAGAGTGAAGAGAATCCTCCTGCGAGAGAAGAGATTTGTGCTCGCGCTTTTTGATGCGCCCTCGTATTACAATAATGCGCTCTGGACATTTGTCATTAAAATAACAGCATAGAAACCACCTCAAACAAACTATTAAAATAAGAATGGAGAATATCGTGTTTTTCCGTGTGCGCTCGACCATTTCCGTCGGTGGTGCTAGATCACTTGATGAGATCCGCACATCCTTTGCAAAGAACTACTTTTTTATTATTTTAACGATGACCTTAATACCTTTCTGGGTCTTGAATGTATAGTTGCGTTGCTGTCTATGCAGGGTCAGAAAGTTCTCAGATTTCATCAAAAATATCTTAATTTGTGTTCTGAAGATGAACGAAGGTCTTACAGGTTTGAAACGACACGAGGGTGAGTAATTAATGACAGAATTTTCATTTTTGGGTGAACTACCCCTTTAATTAAGTATTTCATACAGTTTTTCCTGTTTGAATAGGTAATATGTCATCACTGAAAAGAAAACTGCACTAGTGAAGTGATTTAATGGAGTAATTGGTCAAATTTTTATGCTAATACATCATTTTACATAATAAATGTACTTTTGAGAGAAAAAAAAAAAAGTTTTTTTTTTCTTGCATGGAGTAGGTCGCCCATTTATGGCTGCCACAATTTTGAGATCACATGACTTGCAATGTCTTCCAATTTGCCAAGGTAGTACCTCTACTAATAGTAATGATATGTTCACTTTAGTGCTTTCAATCAGTGTCTGAGGTGACTTACAAAAAATAATCATAGAAGTACACAGACAAAACAAGCAAAGCAAACAATATAACAACCAACACAATATGCATATTGTAGACACAACATGATAACAGAGTCAACATCACAGTCCAGATGTATAGTATGGATGCAAACTTTTAGAGTAGAAAATTAAAATGTCTTATTGAGTCCACATTTGCATTTTACAATACATTAATATTCTTTTCTTTCTCTTCTGTTTTTGCCTGCCCGCTGTGTCTATCTTTAAAACAAACAGGTAAGCCCATTTTTACTGTCTTATTAAGTGTGTGCAAATATTGTAGCATGCAGTTCCTTATATAATTGTGATATATCAGCCATCCAGTCTGCCTTTGTTATGCATGAGCAGTGCTTGTGCAGTGTGTTTGTCTCTTTGTTCTTGTGTTTTCCTGTCTTATCTTGAGGGTGAAATGAATAATTTGTCCCCTTACCAAAAGGTTATTACATAACATATTTTATTAAGCTCTCTCGCATCTCACACGATCTCTTTTTCTCTCCCGTTCACTTTCCTAATTTTGCTTAATTTGCATTATTAACATATCACAGTATCCAACTGCGATCGTAATAAATATGGATTAATATTAAACATTTCTTATAGCTCTACTCCTTTAGCTTCTCCCTAAAATATTGGTTTAGCTTTTAATCAACACACGCACAGTGAAGGAGTTTAATGATAATGTTATTTGCTTCTCTAAGGCTAGGCTCTATAACCAGCTCAGCATTTCTTATCGTTCTCACAGTGGATAAATCCAAGGCCACGGCATTCAGAGCTCCATAATCCTTTGCTCTGCTGTGCTTGATGGATATATTGGAAGGGTTCAGGGATTTTCTTACACCCACAGTGAAAAGGTTTACAACTTGTTAGTGTGTTGCTGTTCACATGTATTCTCAAGAGCCTTTATTTGTGTCTATATGTAATATACTAAAATCTAGTCATTTACTCACCCTCATATTGTTTCCAATACATATAACTTTATTCTATGGAATGTTAAAGGAGAGATTTTGAATAATGTACTTGTTGTTTTTTCTATACAATTACAATGAATGGTGATTGAAGCTATAAAATTAAAAAAAGGTCATAGAGGTAGCAGAAAAATAATTTAGGTTCATGCAAGAATAATGAATGAATCAAAAAGTGAGTGAATTATTCTTTTGAATAGGATCTTTTCAGTTAATTGTTTAAATCAGGTCACTGGTGTGAAAGATTCATTTACGATTCAGATTGAACTGATTCTTGAATTCTTCAGTAACACTTTAGAATACTGTTTCTTACTTACTGCATAACTAACAAGGAATTATTAAAGAACTAACAGGTAATTATTCATTAACACTTAACTCGCTACTGTTAACTACTAAGGAAGAAGTGTTAACTAATTAGTATGTAATACAATTTTATGATTGTGTTAAGTAACAGTTAGCTAATCAATAACTACTGCATTCTGTCATACCTCCTGAAGAACTACTATTAATTATCTACTAGTTAAGGTTCAAGAAAAATAACTATAAAGTAACTACTAATGAACAGTCATACACAATAACATTGAGTTGTGACCCTTTCGTATAAATATTATTAGCAGTAGTAGTAGTAGTATGAAAATGCAATATTAATAAATGTTCATTATAATTCTGTGAAAATTGGGAAGTCTACACCACAGTATAAAGTAATGATATTGTTGAAATCACTTTCAGAATAATTTTTCCCACCTGATGAATGATAAAAACATTGGCAACCAATCCACTCAACAAGAAGTTAATGCATTTAAAGCGACAGGCGACAAAACTGCAGCACATGGCAATAAGAAATAGAGCGTTATCATCTTGTGTTGACGCTAATATAGTTATTGTTATAGTTAGATTTGTTAAAGAATGAAGGCCCATTCACATTATTCAGATAAATTCTGAAAACTTTAATGATATTTTATGATACTTGTACTTTGCATTCTTTTTGAAGCTTGAAAGCTCCAGTTTCCTTTTGTTGCATCACATTCTTAAAAATTATAATAGTGCATAAATAATGACATCATCATTTTTTGGATGATCTCTCCCTTTAAACTGCTTCAGAGTAATGTTTCTTTGCAAGTTTCCAAAGTAAACTTGTGTCCATACTTAAAGGTGAACTACGGTGGCCCAGTAGTGCACAACAAAACAAAATTAAAAAAGCAAACATAAACTCACAATGAAATTTAAAAAGCAAATATAAGCTCACAACACAACGCAATTAAAAAAAGCAAACAGAAGCTCACAACACAATGCAATATAAAAAAAAAAAACATAAGCTCACAACACAACACAATTAAAAAAAGCAAACATAAGCTCACAACACAACAGAATTTAAAAAGCAAACATAAGCTCACAACACAAAGAAATTAAAAAAGCAAACATAAACTCACAACACAATGCAATTAAAAAAGCAAACATAAGCTCACAACAAAATTTAAAAAGCAAACATAAGCTCACAACGCAATTAAAAAAGCAAACATAAGCTCACAACACAACGAAATTAAGCCACAACACAACGGAAATGCTCCCGACCACTAGGGGGCAGTGTTGGCAGTGAAACACCAATGCTTCCTCGAGACGCCACAAGATTGATCTTAATATGTGTAATCGATTTTTAAATGAACAATGTGTTTTTACTGAATGTTTTGATATGTTTTGGCTCTGGAGAGAATACAGTTGATTAAGTGTGAATCAACGTGAGCTTCACGTGTTTTAATTTCGTTTGTTGTGCACTACTGGGCCACCATAGTGAACATTTCACAACCGAAATAAAAAAGTAAGCTTTGCTATGTCATTTATTAAGCACTAAAGCCGGTGTTTCACAACAAGTCACCATATGAAATGTTAAACTCTCTTTCGGAGCAACCCTCTGATTCTCCGCTCAGCTCACAAATAAGGCGAATCAATTTTCATATTTTCAGATTTTTCATTTGTTTTTCTTCGCCAGGGTGATGGGAAAACTGAGCAGGCATCAACATGTAGCATCAGCGAAACAGATGCACTGCTGTGTGTAACATATGCGTCCCTGGGGGATCCCGCAACTGTCAAGAAACACAACGTTAATACTGACACGTGAGATGTTGCATGCGGATCCACCGTTTCTTAAGGTCATGGCGAAATGCAATGGAGTGTTTTGATAATGCGGTTGCTTTCCATATCAGAGTAATGTTGATCATAGCCTGCGGAAAGATCAGGGCTGGTGATTTCAGGTTGACCCTGATTTGGTTACACGGTAGGACTAGCGATCAAAGACTCTGGTTGTTTTTAGCGAGGCTCAACGAAGCCTGAGAGAAAAGAGGAGAGCGTATGGTTGATGTTGGTACTAATGTATGTACAAATGTCAGTACAAAAGTGTTGTCGGCACTGAGCCAATGGAATGGGGCAGAGGGGGCTTGTTAAAACTAGGAAAAGTTTCCGGTTGAGTGAACATGCACATCAAATAATGAGCACCTGCGAATATTGAAACCATAGATACAGTAGGTTGACACATGCACATGCACATGCACAGGTTTCCAACACCTTCTGCCCAATCAACTTGGCTCACCCACCTCTTATACTTGCTTAGCATGCTTTCCTCTGCCGGACATGTGACCTTTTCCAACTGGCACATTTTGAAGGGTTTAGGAGGGGTTAAGGTGGTGTGACTTTACCACGCTTCACCGGCATCACAGATGCGAACTCATTAGCAATGACACTCTGAAAACAATGTGAGCTGACAGCAGCCTGTAATCATTAGCAAATGAGTGAATTACAAACCTCATCATGGGCTGGTCTCCATTTCAGAGCCTGGGAGTGTTTTTTTTTTCGCTCCCGGAGGAAAGTGAAGAGCACCGTAAATTATTTACTTTGCTTTGTTTTGCTGTTGTGGAAGTCAAAAAGTGATTTTTAGAGAGCTTATGTAAATTGAAGTTGTGTTGGAAACTTTAATCTAGCCTATTTATCTTTATTTTATCTATGATATCTGAGTAGTGAGCAGCAGTCAGACAAATTATTGTAGTGTTTTCTAGTCCTTGAGGTCTGAATAGGCACATCTAAATAGGGTTTTAAAGGAAGAAACATCAACTGTGGAAAATTCAGAGATGTATTTGTGCATATTTTCAAATTGGAAATGTTAGTCCCAGGAGCAGTTTAATTTTTATCAGTAATTTAACGCTGGTGCTTAATGAAGGTTTAGGGCAGATTTTCTTTTGAATGACAACTACCCAACTTTCTTGATTTAAAAAAGGACTATTAAAATCCCTCTCTTGGAAGTTTGTAGAAATATTAAAAAAGATGGATGTCAAAGATAATTAAAGGGACAGGTTACCCACAAATAAAAGATCTGTCATCATTTAATCACCCTTATGTCATTCCAAACCTGTATCTAAAAAAAGTTTTGGTGGCTATTGCCTTCCACTGCATGTAAAGAAATGAAAAAAGACCCCAGAGATGTTTCTCGAAATATCTTCTTTTGTGTTCCACAGAAGAAAGTAAGTCAAGTTTAGAACAACGTAATTAAATAATGACAGAATTTTCATTTTTTGGTGAACCATGCCATTAATTAAATGTGTTTAACATAGTAATAACACTTTATCAAATTTTATGGTGATACTGGTTATTTTGGTTTCTAAATCATAAAATTGTTTTTGGTTTGAGATCCAAGTTTTTTTTTTTTTTTTGACAGTAAGAAATAAACCATTTTTTATGTGTATACGTCTAACATTAATGGATCGAAAAAAGTACAGTATAGTACAGTAATAACATTTTCAACAGAAACACATGATGTTTTTATATTATGAAAGTGTTTGTATGGATATCTGTATACATTTTACTAATGCTTAATAGGTCATATCAAACAATAATCGATGTGTAAATCAAGAAATTGTCAGCATTATGAGTCTGAAACTTGTTTGTATTTAATTATTATATTTTTTTATTTATTTTTTTTTTTAATTATAAGGCCTATCTGTTGGCATAATCAAACCATGTAGAACAATGAAATCACTCACAGAGACATGAGCTTGTTTTCTTAAAGGGATAGTTCACCCAAAAATAGGGAAAATAATGTTTTTGTATCTTCTGGTTTGAAATGGCATGAGATTGAGTAAATGATAACATATTTTTTTCTTTTTTGAGTGAACTAATTCCTTTAACAATTTTTAATCACCGCATCTTATTGCTGCTTATTTTCATAATTTCAAATATTTCTCAACCTCTCTCAACTCTCTTGAAAATGAATGACTATGGTCACTTTATCTCTACAAGTCAGTGTGAACTCCCCTTTAGTTCACATTATGAAAAATGTGACGAAATACAGACAGTTCACATGCTGGTTTGGGAAACAGGCACAGCTGTATCATTAATGGTGCAAGCTGCAAATGTTTCAGGAAACTGGGATTCATTCGGATCATCTGAGCATTTTTATGTGGATTTTCTTGTTGGCAGGTGTTGGTTTTCAAAGCTTGATCTCTCTTTTAAGAATACAAAAAATTAAGAGCTTTGTACTGTATCACCACAGTTATAATGACTTCTGAAGAAAAGTGAAAAGGCTCCGGACCGGACACTTTCATCTGCAGGGTACTAATCCCTCTTTAATGCTTGCAAGAGAAAGCGAGACAGGAAGAGTGTGATTGTGAGGGAGGCAGGAAAAGACGATACTGCTAAATCAATAGCAAGCCCTTCCATTGTTGTTTGTGGCATTACTCTGCACCGCTGCTGTGAGGAGACTCGATAGATTCACTCATTAGCTGCTGTTACTCATCCAGCTGTCACTTCAGTGCCTGGGAACATGTCCTTCATTTCTCAGTGTATCATAGATGAGTACGCACTTGAATAAGTGATACACTATGACGGATGTGGTTTGTTTGTGGCCATTTACATTATATACAGGCGTATATATGATATCACACAACATTTTATTTATTTATTTTTTGAAAGGGCATCGATAAGATAAAAAATCTATTATTATTTGAATATATTTCACTCAACACCAAAGCTGCATTTATTTGGTCAAAAATACAGTAAAAACAGTCATATTGTGAAATATTACAATTTAAAACAACAGTTTTCTTTTTAAATATATGTAATTTATTCCTGTGATGGCAAAGCTAAAATTTCAGCTGCCATTATTCCAGTCTTCAGTGTCACATGATCCTTCTGATATTATTCTAAAATGCTGATTTGATGAACAAGAAATATTTATTATTATTATTATTATTATTATTATTATTATTATTATTATTATTATCACCACCAGTGTTGTGCTACTTAATTCTTTGGAAAATAACAGTATTTATTTGAAATTAAAATCTAAATAAAAGCTGAAAAAGTAGTAATTTCTTTCAAAAATGGTAGTAATTTGTGTGTACTTGTGTATGTATACGATAAGCCAATAATTATTTGTTGTGTTTAGTCTGATTAATGAAAAAAAATAATTCCATGTAAATAGTAAATAGTCATAATGTTGTGCATAAATATCAGGACAAGTAAGATGTTTCTTAGTAGTTCACATTTTACTATGAACATCACATTAAAAGTTACACAGGCACAATTTCATTTATGAAAGGGTTTAAACTATGCAAAGCATCTGAATTTTTTCCTTACCTGATGGAATTAGAGCTCTGGTTGTGTAAATACACTACGCTTCCTGTAGTATAATTTGTAATGTTCATTCTGTGGGGCTTTTTTTTTTTTTTTTTAGCTTTAGATTCTGCATAGGCCTGATCACGACTCTTTAATTGTGTCATTTGGGTCTCAGGGGAGAATTCCACTCTAGAGTTTTAAACAATTAAGCTAGTGGGACTTACAGTAATGCACTAATGATTTCACCCTCTGATTTAATGGCTAATAGATTTTTTTTTTGGCCTACGTTCTGCCTAACATCTCCTTTAATGTTCCACAGAAGAAAGTAAGTAAGTCATACAGGTTTGGAACGACATGAGGGTCAGTAAAGATAACAGAATTATAATGTTGGGTGAACTATCTCTTTAAAACTGCCTGATCTCATGACAAAAATTTACCTGTGGGAACTATTTCACAAGATGCGAAATACGTATCAATAAGTACATATCACTGCAGTTTCCAACAGAAATTAACATTAGAAGTGGTTAAACATCAAGCACTTGTTAGAACTGCAGTGACACCTACAAAACCAACATCACATAAAACGTACCATATGTACGTTCATCTGTTCCGGGGGAAAAAATGAACACTCTTTTAGCACCACCCAGTGGACATTTCACATCGACTAGCCTATGTCATGAAACTTACATGGCGGTATTTATTTTGCGTCTTGCAAAGAAGTTCCCACAGGTACGTTTTCTCCATGAAATCAGGTTGCCTTAAACTAAGTAAGCTGAACATATACATACTACTTTCATGGATGGTGGAGGTAAAATTCACTATGTAGGAAATACTTTCATAAAGCTTAAAAGTACAGCTGAAGGTCTAGAAATTGTCTTTTAGTAAATCTTACACAGCACTTCTTCACTGGAAGCTTTAAACAAATCCACAATCTATAAATCACATTCCCCTTGCCGACACATTCCTGTCACTATCAGCAGAGAAAAGCCAAGCTCTGGCTTATCCCCGTGGTTACAATTAGGAAGTCTGTGATATATAGCTTGGCCCTCAGAGTAGTGAGCAATTAGCATGCTGGTTTATCCTCAGATTAAAAATCATTTCATTTCCATGACTGGGGTGACTTTGGCTGAAAATCATAATGTCCTTCATGTATTATCCATTGGTTTTGACGGCCAACCCAAATCAGTGGGGCCGCTTAAATCCCAACGTGATTATTAGAATTTACTTTCTAGCCATGCAAGGTCAATTGAAATACTCAAATTCAAATGGAAAAAGAAGAAGGATAAAAACAAGTCAGAGCCATGGCTTAGCATGTGTTGCAGACACATTGAGCTTTGTTGCTCATATGAGAGATATTGGTTTGAGTCCAACCTGCATTGTGTTCTCATTCCCCGTTTTTTCTACCTAGTCGTCTCTCTGCTTTGTCTGTCAATAAAATGCCAAAAAGATTAATGCATGAATGCTGAGAATGTGCACGTGAAATGCAATTAAATTGCTGCACTGCATATGTTTATTCTGTTCAGCAATAATAATATTGTTTTCTCATGGTGTTTTTTTGTCCACCTCTTGTAGTTTGGCCCATTAGCACTATTGTATTAAATACTTTGTGGATTGATAAACATGTGCTGACACTTCAGCTCCATTATTACATTTACTCAGGTCACCAAAGTTTATTAAAGCGACACAATAATTAAATGAGGGCCAGTGCTGTTTCAAAGAGACGGATGATTGCTATTCTTCTGAAATGCCAGGAGATATGCATATACATTATGAATGAAGGAAATTAAATGAATTTGTTCCTGGGAGCATGTAATTGTATCAGCATCTCTATTTTGTGTGACAGAAGGTTTCTTTTTTAACTCTGCTTAAGTTTCAACTTTGAAGAACTGAAAGAAGGTGTTTCATTATTGAGGTTAAATTTGCAGTGGGGCAGTGAAATTTCCTTTGTCATGGTGTTGGATAGCCTGTGTTATACCTTTTTGAGCAAGTTCATTTTACAGTTTCTGAGCATTCCTTGTTACTGTATGATTATGTGAGTGAAAACAACAACAACACATTAAAAAAATATATTTAGGGTTGTGCTGATCCAATACTCTGTATTTTATTCTGATTAAGAAAAAAATACTGTATAGGTTTGGCATCGGTATTGGCAGATAATCTAGTCTGCAGTCTCTTTATCATTAGATTCTGTTTAATCAGTTGAATATCTCTCAGTTTGGCTTCGAGAAAATCACAATTTATGATTTTATCACAATTCTTTGTCAAGTTGATTTTACTATTTTGCAAGTTGTCTGAGCAGTACAACCAAACCAATTTCCCTATTTTAAAACAATGCCTTATAAGGTAACAAATATAAAATAAAAAAGAATGGCAGATATTTAGGCCAAAGATTTATCATTATTTTATCTTTGTTATTAAAAAAATAAGAACAAAGATACACATCTTCATCATTTAATCACCCTTATGTCATTCCAAACCGGTATCTAAAAAAAGTTTTGGTGACTATTGCCTTCCATTGCATGTAAAAAAAAAAAAAAAAACAGAGATGTTTCTCAAAATATCTTCTTTTGTGTTCCACAGAAGTAAGCCAAGTTTGGAACAACGTAATTAAATGATGACAGAATTTTCATTTTTTGGTGAACCATGCCATTAATTAAATGTGTTTAACATAGTAATAACACTTTATCAAATTTTATGGTGATACTGGTTATTTTGGTTTCTAAATCATAAAATTATTTTTGGTTTGAGATCCAATTTTTTTTTTTTTTTTTTTTTTTTTTTAGACAGTAAGAAATAAACACCATTTTTTATGCGTATATGTCTAACATTAATGGATAGAAAAAAGTACAGTATAGTACAGTAATAACATTTTCAACAGAAACACATGATGTTTTTATATTATGAAAGTGTTTGTATGGATATCTGTATACAGTTTAGTAATGTTTAATAGGTCATATCAAACAATAATCGATGTGTAAATCAAGAAATTGTCAGCATTAAGAGTTTGAAACTTGTTTTTATTTATTTATTTATTTGTTTGTTTATTTTTTAATTATAAGACCTATCTGTTGGCATAATCAAACCATGCAGAACAATGAAATCACTCACAGAGACATGAGCTTGTTTTCTTAAAGGGATAGTTCACCCAAAAATAGGGATTCTGTCGTTATTTACTGACCCTTATGTTGTTCTGAAAAAGCATGACTTTCTTTTTTTGCAGAATGCAAAAAAAGATATTTTGAAGAATGTTGGTAACAATTTTGGTGACCACTGAATTCCATTTTATGGAAAAAATAATCCTCTGGTTTGAAATAACATGAGATTGAGTAAATGATAACATAATTTTTCATTTTTGGGTGAACTAATTCCTTTAACAATTTTTAATCACCGCATCTTATTGCTGCTTATTTTCATAATTTCAAATGTTTCTCAACCTCTCTCAACTCTCTTGAAAATGAATGACTATGGTCACTTTATCTCTACAAGTCACAACTCAAAGATACACATTACAAATACACATAGTATACAAATAAAACAAACAGTGCTTTATTTTTCAGGTACAATATGTGTATTAAGCAGTAGCATTCAAGAAACTGAATGAACAAATATAAAAATAAAACACTATATGCACTTCACTGTATAAATTATACATTTATTCTTATTACAGCAACTGTGTTAAAATTCTTCAGTCAAGAGCCGTGAGTGATTTTTCTCTTTGTGCATTTGTTGTTTTATTAACATAAAAGGGATAGTTCACCCCAAAATGAAAATTGTGTCATTATTTACTCACCTTTAAGCTGTTTTAAACCTCAATGAGTTTCTTTCTTCTGTTGAGCATAAAAGTTATTTTGAAAAATGTGGGCAACCAAACAGTTTCTGGTCCCCAGTGACTTCCATGGAATTTTTTTCCTACTATGGGGACCAGCAACTGTTTGATTACCCACATTCTTCAAAATATCTTCTTTTGTGGTCAGCATAAGAAATAAATTAATACAGGTTTGGGACAACATGAGAGTAAGTAAATAATGACAGAATTAAAATTTTTGGGTAAACTATCCCTTTAGTGACAAGCAGCAGCATGTTTAGTACTATTAGTCAGTTGTCACTTTAAGACCTGCACGAATCTAATATACAGGCACGCACCTGTTTTTCTCTCAACTGTTTACTTTCACTTTAGACATAACCGACCATGTTTTTTGTGTAAACCTTGTGTGTTTTTGACAATTTTAGCTCAGTCAGACATGAAAGATAACTCCAGTCCAGTTATCAGGCACTGTTAGACAGGCTTTATAGTGTGCGAGTGCCTTTGGTATACGCGCTCAGAAAAAACGCATGTCATAACAGCACGCAAATAAAAAGTTTAACCAGCAAGGCTTTAAAGCATATGAAAATAATGAGTCCCGGGAGTGTAACTCTATCACTAAGTCAACAACTGATGTGAATGCATGTCGCGTTGTACAGTAGGATATTGAGACAGAGGTACCAGAACTGCAAATGATAGAATGTATGCTGTAGCACGATACTACGATATTTCTTCAAAAGCAAATTGTGAAGACATTTTAATCATCCACGATCAAAAATCGTGATATCGCACACTCTTCATTTGACTTCAACTGTCCAAACTTTACCAATCCATAGAGTAGAAAAATACTTTATAGCCAAATGTACTACTAAACACAGTACAATATTAAAAAAAAATGCAATGATAAGTACAGTACAATTGAAATTTTGAAAATTGCATAGTATTGCATACATTGTATGATTGTGTATTTCCCCAAACATTATTTGGATACTTTAGAAAACTCATATCAGGCTCAAAATGTGTACATCACTGTAGAATTATTTATATTATACAATTTACCACTGATATTCTGATATACAACAAATTTTACATTATATATACATTTATATTAGTGCTGTCACAGTCATGGACTGTGATTAATCATGATTAATCGCAAATTTAAAATACTAGGATTTACCTGTAAATTTGTTGAAATAAAGAAATGCATGACATGCATGCTGTTTTAAGGAAACAGAACCTTTCACACTTCCACCAGGTATGAGACATAATCCTTATTATTCTTTTATCATTATTCATTTGTTTTTATTCAGCCATTATCAGCCTTTAAACTGCCAATAAAACGTTTACCAAGCCGCATCGCTTCAATCCCAGTCTACATTTACCCAACTATTATCAAAAGTATTTCTAAATAAATACAACAAAACATTTTCTTGCGACCTTACGTGAAGTATTATGACAAAATGCATTATGAAGAAGAATTGGACCTGTTCTGCAGGTGAATTAGAGCTAATATTAGAATCATGCTACATAAGATTGTTTATGAGATTAATAGTACACTTTTACTCAAAACTCACTTTAAACCACCATCGAGTGTTTCTAATAACCTCCTTTTGCGATCACATGTGGAATTTGGTCGTTTACTGTTGTTAAATTATGCTCTTTATAGCCTTTTATATCGCTGCACAAATTAGCATTTCAGATGTACACATTCATCTCAAGAAAATCACATACCATATCCTATCGTAATCGTGTGTTTATTATCTTGTATAATCTATAGTGGCTGTTGTCATGTTTATTTCTGCTGTGTAAAAGCCGTAACTTGTATGCTCTGGCTGAAACTCACGTTGTTTGTGATGTTACAACCGCCTCTCCATTCTTAAGTTGCCAGGTATACATTCCAAGTTTAATACACATTAGTAAAAGGATCTATTTTAATTCTTATTTGTCTATATACACTTTGGGCGGCCGCGGTACATTATAAAAGTAGCCCAAAAAACCGCAACCCGCGGCTCTGTAATTTTTTCCGTGACTGTATTTTCAAAATAGCCCATGGCCACTTGTGCCGCTGCCCTGGGAACACTGGTTTACTGTACCCTCATCACACAATGATAGATAACCTTCCGTGCTAAGATGATGGGAAGAAGTTGGGGTCAAACCTTATCACATGATTAATTTGCATTAAAACAATATTAACGCGTTAAAAAAAAAATTTAATCGCATGCGTTAACGTGTTAACATTGACACCCCTAATTTATATACATTTTTAAATGTGGTTCAATAGTCCCAATGTTTTGGAGATAGTTTATAAGTGTGTTAGCGTATAAGCGTATAATGAATTACCTCATGTTTTCACACAAATTTATAGAGGAATGTTTTTAATAGCTCTAATGCTGGTAATAAGCCACGTAAAAAGGGATAGTTCAACCACAAATTAAAATTCTGTCATTAATTACTCACCCTAATGTCGTTCCAAACCCGTAAGACCTTCGTTCATCTTCAGAAAACCAAGAGCTCTCTGACCCTGCATAGACAGCAACGCAATTGAAATGTTCCCAGACCCAGTAACGTAGCAAGGACATCGGTAAAACAGTCCATGTGACGTCAGTGGTTCAGCCACAATTTTACAAAGCTACAAGAATACTTTTTTTGCTCAAAGGAAACAAAAATAATGACTTCATTCAACAATTCTTCTCCTCCAAATCAGGTCTTCTGGCATTAATGAGAGCACCTATGCACGTAACAACGTATGCGCGTGGTGCTGCTGACGTAGAACATGCATGCGCTGCACCTTGTTTACGTGCAGAGGAACGCACGCACATGTCATGGAACTCTCCATAATGCCGAAACATATCTAATTTTGGAGGAGAAGAATTGAATAAAGTTATTATTTTTGTTTACTTTGCACACTAAAAGTATTCTCATAGCTTCGTAAAATTGCGGTTGAACTACTGATGTCACATAGATTGTTTTACCGATGTCCTTACTATGTTTCTGGGTCTGGGAACATTTCAGTTGCATTGCTGTCTATGCAGGGTCAGAAAGCACTCTGGTTTCATCAAAAATATCTAAATTTGTGTTCCGAAGATGAACGAAGGTCTTGCAGGTTTGGAACAATATTAGCGTGAGTAATTAATGACAGAATTTTCATTTTTGGGTGAACTGTCCCTTTAAAAGTTCAGTAAAACACACACTTTGTGTGAACAAGAAAGGCAGAAATCTCTGTCCTTGTCCTCAGAAGACAGTCCAGGGCAGGTGTTAGTCACAAAAGAAAAAAACGTCAGAGGGAGGGTGGCCTACCTCCTCCCTGACAGTAGTCACTTTTCATGCTGACACCAGATCCGAGTTGACCATTTCTTGCTCTCTCTCCTTCTTTGTCTCCTTTTATTCTTTCCAAATTGTAATGCTTACTGCTTACTGATTTTAAACCACAGTCATATTGTGGCTTCCATGTAGAAAGCTCATATGTTGGCCGTGATGTTCCCTGTCGATATGTTCACTCGTACTGCGTCGTAAGACGCTTGTATGGGAAAAACTCTTTTTTCCTCTTCAACTGAAGCCTTTTCAATCACGCAGTGAAACTGCACGTCCATTGGTTCGTGCAGTGCTATAAAATCGAACCAATGGCTCGGCGGCGGCGCTGAGCGAGCCTTTGGCTATGCAGCCCGCCGTAGCCCACCGAAATGGGAAGGGTCTCTGGCTATATAAGTGGCCGCTTCGCCGCCGCGTCTCGGATTTCTTCTCTTCAGCGACGAAGCTTCTTCCTCGCTGACTCTTCGCTGACGCCGAGATTCGCCGTTGAAACGCCTCAGCAGCCAGACTGGACCTTTTGCAGCACTCAGCTCGCAGATCCCGGTCTATCCCCTGCCGCCATCCGGCGACTATCTAAAAGAGCCTCACAAAAGAGCAAATTTTGATGGCGTTGTTTCAAATGCCGCGCCGTCATTGTAAGACGTGCAGGACTCCCCTGCATGCTGATGACGGTCACGCTGAGTGTGCGTCATGCTTGGGGAAATCCCATGCTGATGCTGCGCTCATGGGACTATCGAATGGAAACAAGGGCGAGCCATCCATCCAAGCCATGCAGAGTCATGTCTGCACTCGCTGGACGCGCCTACTCAGCGGCTGGACAAGCGGCTTCGGTGCTGCACTCTATGGCTGTGCTCCAGGTCTTCTAGGCCAAGATGCTCGCCAGTGAGGAGGCCGGTCTCGATGCAGCTTCACTCAAGGATGAGAAGCGCGACGGACCTGGCTCTGCGTGCCACCAAAGCCAATGCCCAGGCCATCGGGCGGTCGATGTCCAGCCTGGTAGTGTTGGAACGCCACCATTGGCTCACGTTGACGGAGATGAAAGAGGCGGATAAAGTTTCCTTCCTCGATGCTCCGGTCTCATCAAACAGCCTGTTCGGGCCAGCTGTGGAGGGCTTTGCGGAGCATTTTACGGAGGCTCAGATGTCGTCTCAAGTGATGCGACACTTCCTCCCGAAACACGCCAGCTCTTCTGCTGCTTCTAGTCACCCCAAGCCTGCGCCAACTCAGCAGCCCGCCAAGCCAACGCCGGCCACTCCCAAGCCCCGACCTAAGGATCGGCAGGATAGAGGGCGTTCCCACCTCTGAAGTCCTCCTGATCAGCCAGGCAGAAAGAGTAGGGGCCCGAGTCTCGCTACCGCTGGACCACCCCTAAGCAGCCTCTAATGTGCCTCTTGTCACCCCGCTCAGCGCTGGGTGCAGAGGGAAGTGTGTTATTGGTTCCCCACGGGCCCACTCTAGCGCCCGGGCATCAAACCGCGGTGATAGTGGACAAAATGAAACACATACATTTTCGAAAAGAGAGCAAATATCCTCTTCTGCCTACCATAAGTGTCCTGCCCTTATGCAGCCAGTCTTTAGAGCCTATTCAACCTCTTGCCACACGGGCCGAGGCCTGGCAGGCCATCCCCGGTGTGTCAGAGTGGGTAATGGCTACGATAAGACGAGGTTATTCACTCCAATTCGCTCGAAGACCACCACACTTCCGCGGTGTGGTCACCACCACAGTGCGCAGCGAGGACGCTCGGGTCCTGCGCGCAGAGGTAATGAATCTGCTGGTAAAAGGAGCCATAGAAGTTGTTCCTCCAGCCCAGAGCGAGTCAGGCTTCTACAGCCGTTACTTCCTCGTCCCTCAGACTGCTGAATCACACCCTGGTTAAAGGTCGTTCAGGATGATCATATTGAAGCAGATCCTCTCGCAAATATGCCCAGGGGACTGGTTCATGTCTCTGGATCTGAAAGATGCATACTTTCACATCCAGGTAGCCCCCCATCACAGACGATTATTGAGATTCGCATTTGAGGGGGTGGCATATCAATACAAGGTCCTCCCGTTTGGGCTGTCCCTGGCTCCCTGCACTTTTACATGATGCATGGATGTGTCTCTCTCCCCTCGGCGACAGATGGGAAACCGCATCCTCAACTACCTCGACGGCTGGCTCATTCTGGCCCAGTCAGAGGCAGGTTCAACATCACACAAGACCCTCCTCCTCAGCCACTTAGATTGCCTGGGGCTCAGGGTCAACTTTGCCAAGAGCATACTGTCACCCAGCCAGCGAGTGTCGTTCCTGGGGACAGTTATCGACTCCCGGGGACAGCAGATGACAGCAGCTGTCTCAGTGGAACGAGCCATGACAATTCAGCGCCTCGTGGCCTCCTTCAAGGAAGGGACCGCCCACTCACTCAAGGCTTTCCAGAAAATGCTGGGCCTTATGGCAGCAGCTTCGCCAGTACTTCAGTTGGGCCTGCTTTGCATGCAACCCATCCAGTTCTGGCTGAAGCAGAGGGTTCCATCCGTGGCTTGGCGTCATGGTCGCCATCGCATAACGGTGACTCGGGCCTGTGTATTAGCCCTGGCCCGTTGGAGGGACCCCCTCTTGCTGAAGCGGGGTGTGATCTTAGACACGGTGCACAGAAGGAAGGTTGTCATGACAGACGCTTCCAACAAGGGTTGGGGAGCACTGTGCGAAGGCAAACCGACCTTCGGTCTTTGGTCCGAAGAAGAGTCGGGTCTGCACATCAACTGCCTAGAGATGCTAGCAGTGTGCCGCACCTGTCAATTCTTCCTGCCGGACATAAGGGGACACCATGTGCTAATACGCTCAGACAGCAGGTCTGTGGTGTCATACATAAATCACCAGGGCGGCCTCGTCTCGAAGCGCCTCTGCACGCTGGCGAACGACCTTCATGTTGGGGCTCAGACCAATCTGCGCTCACTGAAGGCGACTCATGTGCTGGGCAAAATGAACCAAGGAGCGAACATGTTGTTGAGGAACAACGTCTCACTCTATGCGTTCCCTCCAATTGCTCTGCTACCGCAGGTACTCAGACGAGTCAGGGAACAACGGCACAGGCTTCTTCTAATAGACCCCCTCTGGAGGAACCAGCCGTGGGTGTCGAGCTGCTCAAAGCAGCCCCATGGCCCATTCCCTTGAGACAGGACCTCCTCTCTCAAGTGAACGGCACGCTGTGGCATCCACGGCCCGAGTTTTGGGCCCTGCATGTGTGGCCGCTCAACGGAAGCCTTTCGACCTCCCAGAGCGTGTCTTGAACACTATGACAGAAGCTAGAGCCCCGTCTACCAGGTGCCTCTATGCTCTGAAATGGTCTATTTTCTCAGCTTGGTGCCAAGGCCGCGACTTAGATCCGGTTACCTCTGATGTATGAGTGGTTCTTTCGTTTCTGCAGGAGAGGCTGGATAATCAGCGTTCCTCATCCACCATCAAAGTTTACATGGCAGCCATAGCGGGTTTCCATGCCCCTATTGCTGGCCGATCGGTGGGCAGGAATAGTGCGGTGGTCCAGTTTATACGAGGCGCCAGGAGAATTTACCCCCGCGTCCTCATACAGTTCCACCTTGGGACTTACCAACCATACTAAGGGCCTTGGAAGGCCCCCCATTTGAACCATTGTAATCCACGAGCCTCAGATCACTCTTGTTTAAAACCGCCTTGCTGTTAGCGCTGGCTTCGGTTAAGCGAGTAGGGGACCTACAGGCCCATCAACCCTGCTTGCCTGGAATTCGGGCCTAACAACTCCAAGGTCATCCTGAAACCAAGGCTGGGTTATGTACCTAAGGTGCTCTCCACTCCGTTCAAACCCCAGGTCACAGCGCTTTCTGCACTTTCCCCTTTGACGGATGACCAGGAATTGTCCCTGCTCTGCCCCCTCAGGGCCCTGAGGGTATACATCAAGCGTTCTGCCTCATACAGGAGATCAGAACAGCTTTTTGTCAGCTTCGGTAACTGCGATAAGGGTAACCCTGTTACGAAGCAAAGAATTTCCAGGTGGCTAGTGGAGGCTATCACCCTGGCATACTCCTCCTTGGGCTTGCAGTGCCCCATTGGAGTCAGAGCCCATTCCAGAGGCATTGCCTCGTCCTGGACATGGTCCAGCGGGGTGTCCATTTCGGAAATTTGTGAGGCGGCCGGATGGTCCTCGTCGTCCACATTTGTAAGGTTTTACAACCTGGACGTCCCTGCCTTGTAGGCCAGAGTCCTTTCTGCTTAGTTCACCGCCTCCGGCTAGTTAAGCAGTCTTATGGGTTCACTTGACCAACATTGTTCAAGTCCCTCCTTCACTTGGGCGGTCCATATTATATGGACACTAGGTATACTTACGGGTCGACACCCAGGCCACGGATGACCCTGAGGGCTCAGCCTGTGGTTGGTGTATTCTATTGACTCCCCTGGGTCTTCTCCCATGTGAGTCTTGGTTTTGAGTCGTTCCCCATCATAGCACGCCGTGATTGTACTGGTTCCCATGCAAGCGTCTTACGACGCAGTACGAGTGAACATATCGACAGGGAACGTACTCGGTTACTTTCGTAACCTCGGTTCCCTTAGATATGGGAACGAGTACTGCGTTCCTGGCCGTGTTATGAGCTGCACGCCTCGCGGCCGCTTATATAGCCAGAGACCATGCCCATTTCGGTGGGCTATGGCGGGCTGCTGCCGAGTCATTGGTTCGATTTTATAGCACTGAACGAACCAATGGACGTGCAGTTTCACTGCGTGATTGAAAAGGCTTCAGTTGAAGAGGAAAAAAGAGTTTTTCCCATACAAGCATCTTACGACGCAGTACTCGTTCCCATATCTAAGGGAACTGAGGTTACGAAAGTAACCGAGTATGTTACATTACATACACGGTAAATGTATTGTGTATATTTGTAGATTATTATTTATATATGCACATAGCTTATATATACAAGTCAGTTTGAGTCTGGCTAAGCAAAGCTTTCTTGATATGTGCTGTCTGCTCCACATACCCTCTAGCACACTCAGAGCTGTCTGGCTGCTTTTCAACATTTATGTGTATGCATTTGTTTGATATGGGGAAAGCCTGACATTGTGTATTATAGTGGCACAATAGAAGCTTTAATGCCATGTTCACTTTCAGTCAAATGTAGCTGTGTACTGTTGTGGTCTGTTGAGCCAGCATAGGGTACTGTGAAACAGAGATGTACTACATGATGTATATAAACTGGTAACAAAATGTTTTATTGCAGAACCTCAATATTACGGACATCACTTTAAAAAGTGGTGGGTTGTTGTAGACTTTGTACTGGTTGCGATATCTTGATGACATGGTGAAGGCTTAGCTTATGAATATGAATGAGGTCACGCATACGTTATTTAATATGATCTTTGAGTATAGCGTGTCATATTGAACTGGAGATCAGGTCAGTGTAGAGTAGTTACTCATTTTGCAATAAGCATCATGTTAACGTTAATCAAAAACAAATGCTGTTCTTTTGAACTTTGTTTCAACATTGATAATGATAATAAATATTTCTTTAGCACCAAATTAGCATATTAGAATGATTTCTCACAGATCATGTGACATTGAAGACTGGAGTAATGATGCTGAAAATTCAGCTTTGTCATAACAGGAATATCAGGATATCAAACTATCAAACAGATATTTTAAATTGTAATAATATTTCATAATATTGCTGTTTTTTTTCTGTATTTTTGATCAAATTAATGCAGCCTTGGTGAGCAAAAGAGACATTAAAAAATATCACCGTCCCTTGTTACCTCATGTTCAGTAATAATAAATTATCAAATGTTGATATAGTTCATCTAAATTAATAAATGTTGAGTATTGTTCATTGTTCAAGTGTTTCAAAAATTTCACAAGAACAATTTCAACAGCAAATTAAGATTAATTTTTGAAATAAAAAAAAGTGCTATTTCATGAAGCAGTGGTCATGTCTCTATCGTCCTCAGTATGATCAGGTTGCACTAAGTGGCAAGTTCTTCCACAGTAGGTTTTCTCAGACACTTCACTTCCTGTTCTTTCATGACCTGCCACTCAGGCGAAACAAACTTCACTCTCTCTTCATTCATCGAACTCTGGAATTGAAAAAGATGGTGCCTTTTCAACTTCTACTCTTTATTTTTTTATTTTTATTATTTTATTGTTTTTCAAAGCTGTGTTCGAGCTAAAGAATCCTGAGTGTAGATTCCTCCTCTGTCGTTTTTCTTTGATAGCCTCAGTTGTCTGGTTTCACCCTTTTTTTTAATATTCTCCCTTTCGGCTGTCAGAATGACAGATTGAGAGAGAGAGATGCTAGACTTCTCCTCCTTGCTGCTGTGAGAAAACAATTGACACACTGTTGTCAGGCCCAGGGCACATTGGGTGATGAGAGCAATTTTACCCAGAAGTTTGTAGGAGACAAAAGATGATGGAAAAAACACAAGGCTTCACACAACCAGGCAGATGAACCAGTGTGGTCAGGAATTTCTAGGAATGCAACTAAAAATCCTAACGGTCAATATTCTCATAGACCAGCAAAGTGTTGGGGATGGTGCTCAGTAGCTCAAAATATACTACCGTTCAAAGGTTTGGGTTCAGTAAGGATTTTTTTTTTTCTTATAATTTAATTATAATTTTGAATAATTTAAAATTGACAGTAAAGAAAAAAAGAAAGAAAGAAAAAATAGCATTTTTGAATGATTTCTGTAGGATCATGTAACACTGAAGTCTGCACTAACGGCTGCTGAAAGTTTTTTTCATCACAGGAATAAATTACATTTTAAAATGTACAATGTAAAATGTTTACATTGTAAAAAAATAAATAAATAAATAAATAAACAATACTGTTTATTTATTAACAATATTACTTTGTTTTTGATTAAATAAATGCAGTGTTTGTGAGCATAAGAAACTTTTAAAATCTTATTCATCCCAAACTTTTGAATAGGAAATCATGTTTGTTTGATCGTTCATTTCAGCTGTTAAAAAAAAAAAAAAATACTGATTAATTTTTAAGTTTTCATTCAACTGTTGTATTCCTGGAGCTCCCTTTGTATCATATTCAACTTTATATTTTCATTTATGTCTTATATTTTTATAGAAATAAATTAATAAATAAAATTAATCAATAATTATTTTTTGCTTTTAGAGAAATACTGCTGTTTGTTAAAGTTTGATTCAGTTATTAAATTACATTTATTTATTTATTTTAGGTTGGTTTAAATTTGCTTCTATCATCCTATATATTATATTATAATATATTATAATTTTATTTAGCTTGTGAGATATTTAAGAAGTAGCCGTTCTAGTAGCAATGTCACAATATCTGTCTTCTCTTTCTTAGTACAAATGGTCCAAAACAACTGTCAGGTTCATTTCTATTTGCTGTTCGATTTTTTTGTAAATGCTTACAAAGTCAGAAATCTTGTTGTCTTGCATGTTTTGAGCTTAGAAAACACAAATAGAAGCAGTTTAAGAGGCTTTTTCCTATGCAGCAGTTTTGTTAAACATTTTAATGCTTTTCTGCCAGTATATATTACATTCCTGGGGGGTATCTGTTTTTTATTACACGAGTTAATGTACTTATTTTCATGGCCTGTGAGTTAATAGATAAATATACATCTGTGAAATTCCACAGCTATGGCTGACCTCTTTGGCAGATGAGAAAAGTTCAAGCACGATAATTGCTGAAAATAATTTCTTCGGCCCACAATGGAAATATCAATATATTGAGTAAAGTCTCATTTTCATGGTACTCTTTCTCACCGAAACGAACTCACACGGCAGAGGCTGTGCTTTACACAGTATAGCGATTCCAGCCCGAATTCCATGACAATCACAGGAGTGGATTTAGTGCTTATTTGAACTGAAGCGTTAATCCCAATATCAACAGTCTTTGTGTTATCAGGACTACAGGGTTACATGAAGCTAAAACATCTATGGATTTATGCAGTTCTCTTGTATTCTTGTATTGGCCTTTCAATATTTAATTTAGCAGTTAATGACGCTGATATTTTGTTTTAATACAGTAATAAATACCACATAGGAACCTGCAACAATAAAGAAGTGTTTTATGCAGAATGCATAGGAGAGGCAGTAAAACAGCTGCTTTAATGCTGCTGAGATTTGGGCCATTCCTCTTGGCGTAGCTTTGAGACCAGCATGCAACATCTGTTTTCTAGAGACTGTGGGACCAGCAGAAATGCCGCCTGACTGCGACGGTGGCGTCGGCACACATGCAAAGTGACAGCCAGAGCGCTTCGTGCTGGGTGATCTACACTATCCAGCAGCAAAAAAAAAGTGTCTTCTGGCACTGATATATCATCGGCGCTCACGGATGGTTCAGCAACAGCCGGCTGATGTGGGCCTTGTGCTGGGAGTGATTTATCCAGGCAGAAATATCTCCTGATTGTGTTCAGATTCAAAAGCAAGGACTTTCTCATCTCTTTCTGTGCTTTGTACACAAAATGCATACAGTAAGCCTAGTTAGATGTTCTGCTCTTTGGAACCTGAATGCCTTTCCATGTTCAAAGAGGATGCTTTCATAGGCCTAGTTGTGTTTTTATGATATCTACATTGTCTGGTTGCATTTAGAAGAACCTTATGAAGGATCTTCTTCTTGCAGTGTAATATATGGGATTCTTTGTGCACTCATTGCATTCTTTATTATCAATGTACAATACGGTATATCATAACCATATTATGTTTCGGTTATGTAACATATACTTGTTCAAAAGTTGTAGATCGATAAGATTTTGTAATGTTTTTAAAAGAAGTCTCTTATGCTCAACAAGGCTGCATTTATTTTATCCAAAATGCAGCAAAAAAATACTATTGTGAAATATTTTTACGGTTTCAAATAATTGTTTTCTATTTGAATATATTTTAAAACGCAGTTTATTGCTGTGATGGTAAAGCTGAATTTTCAGCATCATTACTCCAGTCTTCAGTGTCACATGATCCTTCAGAAATCATTCTAATATACTGATTCGCTGTTCAAGAAACATTTAGTATTATTATCAATGTTGAAAACAGTTGTGTACAATTTTTTGTTTTTCTGGATTCTTTGATGAATAATAATAATGCATCCTTGCTGAAGAAAAGTATTAATTTCTTTAATTTCTTTGTGCAAAAGAAACTGACCCCAAACTTTTGAACAGTAGTGTATGCTGTTACAAAAGCTTTCTATCTGAGATAAATGCTGTTCTTTTGATCTTTTAATTTTGACCAAGTTATAGGCCAAGTTATATTTTTTAAGTTATAGGCCATAACATGAAAAGAATTTTAGCTGTTCAGTAGCACTAAGAATTTTAAAATCATTGCATCCCTATAATTTCAAATATCTATGTAACATCTCTATTTTCACTCTCTCAGGTTTCATGATTATTAAGTATTAAGGAAGAGATAAAGGGGATTTTTGTGAATTTTTATTTTTGTTTTTTATTTTTATTTTTTTACTTAATCTCTGAAAATTCTACCTTGACCTTTATAGTTTCTGTTCATGTATTTTGGTTTATATCGGTTGCACTCTCTGTTGTAAAGCATAAACCCTGGTGGCAATATTAAGTATATTTTTGTGCTGTTAAGTCTTAATTCCTGATGCCTATACTTTAAATAAAACATTTTTTTTTTCCCACAGAATTTGATGATCTGTTCTTTCTACCCAGAATGATTGTGTCGTTAAACAAATGAGCAGTTTTTAGAGTTTTGATGTATCTGCGACTTCTCGCTTATACAGAAATAATTAGCATTTCACCACAAACTTCAGAAGCCGAGAGTTTGTACTGAATATAACGACTGCATGCTTCTCATTAAACCCTCGCTTTTTAGATTCAATAATTAATCACCAGCTGCAATGTGCAAAAGTGATGTAAATAAACAGTTTCATTAAAGTGTCAGCTGCCAGCTTTTCAAACATTCTGAATACTCAATTAGCCGCTTACTTGAGTTACAATAAATAACTGTTTCAATGTACCATCAGATGATTTCTTTCTTTTTTTATGAGGGAAACCAAAACTCAACAATAATGTGGCTTCCAGAGTATGTGATATCATGGCGCGGTGAGCCTGGTAAGACAATTAAAACATGCTGGTCTGATCTATTACTCTGTCGATTAACCTCATACATGCCTGCTGTCTGGAGATCCCTGAAAATACGCTCAGGGTTTCCGCCATAATAGCACTCTTTCATCAGACAGAGGGAACGTCTCACTCCAGCAGAGATTTTTGAGGAGAATTTGCATACCATTGTTAAAAATTTGGCCAGCTAAAACCAAAACTTTTCAGAAAAAAGATGTGGGTTCTTTGTAAATGCAGAGAATGGGCTCTAAAGATCTCAAGGTAACAGCTTTTCCAAACATTCAATTCGGCAGCAAATGTTATGTTGATAACAAGGGAGTCCAAGCTGAAATGATCACACCTTTAGAGAAAATTTCAGATCTGCTGCTGTCGGATATTAACATTTTACCCCTGTGGTTTGCACTTTATTGCGCATTTTTGTGGCCCATTGTAGAGGTAAAAGGGATGTTTAATTATGGCATTCGCCAAAATGCTTATTCAAGTTTCCCAGAAGCCCCCCAATCTCAATTCTTTCACATCTAAATAGAAAAATCACCAAGGAAGACCCTGTTTTGTAGAAGATGATCGAATCTTTCTATCACCATCTGCGGAAAGTGGCGTGATTATTCAGTTATGTTAAATAACTCGCGGCGAGCTGCAAAAAATGACGGGGAAAACAAATACTCGCTTTCCTCAAAATTTACAGGAGAAACAATGCAGAAACGGAGAAATAATTATCTCTCAGACTAGTGTTTGTTCGGGGAAATAGCCTGAAGCTTAAAAAGGCAAGACAGTCTATCAATCTAGCCTTGGCAAAGGAAACCATTTAAGGCGTTTTAAATGGTGCGGCCTCTGGGCAAACGAAACATTGCAATGTTATCCTGCAGCTTGTGTGCCATAGATAATAGTGTGGAGACATTTATAAACAAACACTCTCTGTTTTTCTACAGACATTACCTTAGAAGAGGTCTTTTCTTATAGTTGATATTTATGTCTAACCGTTTATAACATTCGTAATTTTGTGGGTGATTTGTGATCCATTCGCTGTGTTTTTGTTCTGTGTGTGTGCAGTAATTGGCCACTGCCACTGATTTATTTGGTTTGCTTTGCTACTACAACTCAGTAATCTGATGGTGGTGTGTCACTCGATATTTGAACATAGTTATATTTAATTTATTTCCCCACATTAGTCCATTTAAGCCTAATTGACTTCTAATGACCAGGTGAATTAAATGATTAGCTGATCATAACAACTGACATATTTCAAAGTGTGATGATCTTCACTGTAAAGGATCTTGTAGAACGACTCATTCAATATAATGTACCCACAACACCATCATAAATCTGTTCTAATAGGGGATTCTGATGTGATGTCGCCTTTGGCTTGCAACATTGAATTTAGGCTAATAAAGAAACCATTATCATATCTGCTAGTATATAAAATAATTTTCTGTGTATGGGTTCTACAGCTTCTAATTTACATTTTGTCATATTTTTATTCATCACATCTATCTATGTGGAAAGTGAAAATGTAAAAAATAATAATTGTATGCCAGTGTTGTTTTTTTTTTTTCTTTCAAATTCTACTACTTTTTTCTTCTCAGATTTAAATTATTGACTACTAATATTACTACTACTGCTACTAATTATATTATTAATAATAAATATATATATATTTTTAAATAAAAACATATTTTAAGGGATAATTTCGGACATGCACAGTTAACTTTTCCTAAGAATTTTATTTGTAGTAATACAACAAACATTGTGCAACAGGCATTATTGCCCATGCATAGAATTCTTTCTCGATTTCTTTCAACAACATATTGACTGGAGCAAGTTCTTATAATATATATTTTTCCAGTACAATAATATTCAATATTATTCCATGAGCACTTAGACTAGAGTATCTGCTATCAGGATGGAGAAACATTATCTTAGTTGTACTTCAAACTACATGTTCAATGGGCTCTTGAATCCATATATTGATTGATACAGAAAGATTCAATTCAGTATTCTAATAGAGAATGAGAGGTCTGAAGGGCTTTATAATTTAAGCAGTTCTCCAGCACTTTCACCGTCTCTTCTGTGCTTAAATCTCCACTGACATATACCCCATGGGTTCCTCCATTTTCTTTTCGCCCCCACTTCAGCCTACGCATGTAAGAATCTCGTCCTCTTTCCCACATTGAGTCATCTTAGACTTCAGAGCTGGACAGAACTGTTATTTTAATTGATATTCCTTACCAAAAAGAAGTATACTTTAAGTTTATTTTATTAAGTATACATAAGTAAAATTCAAGTATATGTTTAAGTATACTTCATGTAGTAAGTATACAAATATTAGTTTACTAGTAGTATACTTGTAAGTGTACTATTTCAATACTCCTTGGGACTAAATTGGCCCACTTTCTAGTATATAAAAGTATACTTTTAAGTATATACTAGTATATATAACTATATATAAGTATAACCATAGTAAACTTTGAGTACACAACTAGTTTACCTCTTTGGTTTTAGTTTGTACTGCAACTATAAAAAACGTTAACTGAAAGGTATACTGATAGTTTACTATTTAAATACTTGCAGCACTTTTAGTACACTATGAAGTATGGTCTCAGTAAACCACTAGTTTAGTAGACTTATACTGTACGTATACTCATAAGTTTTCTTTAAGTGAACTTTACATCATACTTTAAGTATACTACTTTGTCCCTATTTAGTAATGTGTACATTTTTTCGGTTTCTTCTTTGCTGTTTCTGTGTCTTGGAAATTATGTACAGAAGATGTGTAATAACGCCCCATATGCCATATAACAATTAAAACATTCTCTGAGCACAAGTATAGCTCAAATAAGTTTAGACTTTTTCTAAGTATAAGTCAGGTATACTTAAATGTCATTTTAAGTATATTTCTGAGAAGAACATAAAGCACATTTCTGAGAAGTACATAAAAAGTAGACTGAAAGTATACTTTCCTATTTTTAATTTAAAAGTATACTAATAGCACACTTGAATAAACTTCTTTTTCATAAGAGATGTAGGTGTTGTTTCTCTCTTTTTTTCTTTTAGGTTTCTCATCAAACCCATCAACCAGACTTTTTTTTTTTTTTTTTTAAGTGAAACAAATGACCGCTTATTTGGTTCATGACTGTTTTAAGTTTTGTGAGTTATGGAAAGGCCACTGGTAAGAATTTTGGAATGAACTTGTGAAGTGTGTGCCTCTGACTGAGCTGACCTCTTTCTTTTTAATGAATGCACCACATCTGTTAGAGCAGAAGCTGAATTTTCATAGGCTTAAATCACTGTCATGTCAGGCTCCAGCAGATATTTAGCAGTCAAGTTGATGTAATTATGAACTTCTAGGGACTGATAGTCATATGATTTCTGAATGTCACTGGACACGTATTGAGCTCTAATGCACCACATTATGCATAGGATGGTCCAGTTAAATACTCTAGACTGATATTTGCATGCCATCCTGGGGGCCTGGTCATGTGTGTGTCTAAATGAGGTCAGAAGTGTGTTTCCATATAAATGCTAGAGCTGATTATAATTACCTATAAAGATATGTTACAATGTACTGAAAATGGAAAAGATTTCCCGTTCACACGAATCTGCGAAAACATCTAAAATTCTGTATAATTCATGCCAGGCCAGTACTTGGCGATGTCAATCTGCAAAGAAACTCTACGCACCTGCGTACATACCTATAGACTGAACATGTTAAATCATCACCGTTTTCACAAATTACGATAATCGACAAGAGACGATAGCATATGGTTTTCAAGAACTTCACTTTGAAACCCATTTTCAAAAGTTTGCAATTTTGCAAACAGCCGAAACACATAAAAAATTTCAGTTTTTAGTTGAAAATAGTGTTGTGTAAAATGCCTCCTAACTCAGTGTCCTAACTACACGCGACGCGACGCCGCGTCATGCGATAAAAGGTATCTTTTCCATGTGCAAAATTATGTCACAATAACACAATAACAACAGATGCAAGTAATCTTAGGCTACTCATCAGAATGATATCCTCCACTGGATCTAGCTGCGCGACACATCAGTATTCCTCTCAGCGCGTCTTCTTCCAGAAACAAAACTTACCGGGGTTGAACTTTTTTGTTTACGTGGAGGCGATGTGGGCCTTTACATGCGTGTGCATCCCACGTGGATGTTTAGAATTTGAAAAGCACGATCGGCTTGTGGGCGTGGTTGCATTAGAGATGAGTTGAGACGGGAAAAACTGGACATCGCGTTGGTTTCATACGGATTACTTTAACAGAGAATATTTGTTTTGGACATGACTTACTTCATTTAAAAGTAGATATTTCAAGCTTTTTATACATATATTTCTCATGTCTTTGAGGCAAGTATTCGCTGAGATTCAGGTTGTTTTATTTACATGTCTGTGAAGAGAGGTGACAGAGACCGAGACGACAGAGAACGCACCCTGTGTATTTTCTTTATTTTACAAAAGCACATTGTTTTGTTGTTATTATGACTATACACAAATAAAAGTGGACCCTTTGCAGTTTGAAACGCTACCTTATTCTTATCTGTACGATCAAAAATGAAGGAGTATTTTTAGTTCTTTTCACAGTCATCAAGAAAATACGAGACATACCGCACTAGTGCGAGCTTCGCCCCAGGGGGTAATCAGAGAAAATTAAATCAAAAATTATTTTTTTGTCCTAACTAGATACGACGGCATCACGTGAAATTTCTATTTTAGAAATGGTTTCAATTTCTGCAACATCGTGGCTGGAGCAACAACATACAAACTATGACAGTGATGATCTCAGGTACTGATTATGTGCTTTATTCGGTGTTAAAAGAATCTAATGTGAGTTAGACTATCATATTGCATGACATTTGTAGCCATACTGAAAGCAACAACAGATAGTTTACCTCAGATCTAGAAAATAAATTAAAGCAAACATGTACGTTAAAACTGGGAACTCAATGCGAACCCACAATCGTATTCCATAACAAAGATGTATCAGTCACTCAGTATGTACATTTAATAATGTTAAAAAGGTTTAATATTTATGAATTAGATTATAAACTTTGATGTAAATATTTGATTGATTATGTCACGTCGCATTGTTGTCGCTGGAATCTTGTCACGTCATGTAATTGCGACACAGTGTAAAACAAATTTCTTCGTTCTTTTACAAAAGCATGGCTATGTTCTCGGTATACAGTAGAATGTTAACATTCTACTCTTACATTTGCTGTAGTATGTAGTGTGTACTGTATAGTGTACATGGTACACTAATATGCTAGATTATCAATATACAACAGAGCGTACTTTGTAGAATACTGTATCCCAGAATGCACTCAATTTGACCCTCTATTTCCAGTTTCCAATTTTTTTTTATTATTAATTTGTTATTTTATGGGACTGCCAAAAGGTCTGACATTTTGACACAAAATTGGATCAAATTCCCCAAGCAGTTTTTCGTTTTCTTGACTCATTTTTATGAATGTTAATAAATTTTTGCACTAAATTGGATAAAAAGGAGTTGTTTTGATTTCCAAGATGTTAATTAGTTAGACACAAAATTATGAGGTCATGTGATGACACTGTCACGTACCGATGTTTGAATTGTTTAGCATGGAAAAATAAATATGTTTTCAATTTAAGTGTGCTTTATTGGCATTTAATGCATTTTATTCATATAATTTATGTACAGATGTTCAAATATACAGATAAAATAGTGCACTGCTACCACCACTGCTCTTTTGTCACTAAAATGCAATTTCATACATTTTTAATCAAGTGTATTTAATCTCAATCACAGACAGCTTATTTTGGGCTACTTGCAGCAGATGGATGTTTTTAGATCACAAGTTTATTTATTCAATCGGATGAGTCAAGAGAAATGACATTTAATGTTTAACCTACAAGACCACTGTAATGTTTAACAGTTATTACATGCTTTACAACTTCAGAGTAGCTCTTCTCCAAATCATTATCATGTCAATCTTCTTCTCATTTTCTCTCTTACATTTGACCAGGCCACTGGAAATGTGATTTGCAGGGAAAAAAGGAACTCTGTTGAACTCCATTGTTCAATCTGGTGAAGTGAATTGTGCAAATTAAGCCATTTGAATAATTCTTAGTGCCTTTGAATCTTTGATGGCTATGAAATGGCTTTTTAAAGTTAAAAATGTCTCTTTTTCTGCAGTACATTTTACTGTTCAAAGACCTCAAAAAAGTATCTGGAAACTTAAATCATGCTTTGAAAAGTCTGAATGTCATTTCATTAAATAACCAAAGACCAAACCATGTGTCATTTGCAAATAAATAAAGATAGAACTTGTTTTTAGGTTAAACATAAATTATGTCTAGCTAAAATGGTGTCAAGTGGATTTTATGGATTTATAATTTATTATATAATCGAATAATTGGTTAGATTATTTGCCATATAGTGCAAAAACATTCATGCATTTTTTTTTTTTTTTTTTTCTCTTAAGCATCCAAAAAAATTCACTCTAAATCTCTAAAGGTTAAACCAATTTAGGTCAGAGTTGTGTGAACTGGGCAATTTAGTTTAGAGTTTGATCAAGCACCTTCTCTAAGAGGCATAAATAAGAAATAAATAGCAGTAAAAACCTCTGAGTTTATCAGCTCCATGCGGCTTGTGGAGGATTTGAAACTGCAAGCATCTATTTGATGTGTCATTCTAAAACCTCACAGTTCGGATCAAAATCAATCAGTGTCAAATGGATTTTTTAAATATTTTCAGACATTCAGCTTTTGAAAATTTAATTCCACAACATTTAGCAGATGCTCCCATCCACAGTGACAAAAGTGTTTTAGCATTGCATATGAGACCGTTGTGATCAACAGATGGTGAGCATGTAATTTGGAATGATATCTGCTTTGGAAAGAAGTGCTTCCTGTACAACAAACAAACAAGTGATATAATAAATCTAATACAGAGAGAATACAACCAAGCTAAGCATAATCCAAAAAAAAAAAACTTTTTTTTTAAAATTATATTAAGATATGATAAATTATACATATATATATATATATATATATATATATATATATATATATATATATATATATATATATATATATATATATATATAAACGCATTTTATTTGAACCACTTTTTTATTTTGAATAAATTCTGAAAACTAAAAATTAAAATCACATATTGTTAGAAATTGACAAGTTAAATGTTGAAAAAGTGTTAAGCAAGTTCTTTATTATGAGTTATTATATTTTAAATAATTTCAAAAATTTTCTATGAACCTCTTTTTTATTCTTTTTTTTTTTACTTTTTTTTTTAATAGTTTTAAAAACTATTAAAATCAAGTATTGTTAGAAATTACTGTGAATTAATTATATTACTTTTTTATTTTCTTTAAACAACTTTTTATTATAAATGAGTTCTGAATTCAAGTAGAACAGATATAAATTGTGAATGGTTGGAATCAAAGATCGTATTAGTATGAAATTATTTTTATGGTGCAGCAGATGTGCACTATTTTATTAAACCTGAGCATTAATACACGTTAATTATTAGCCCTGAGCTGTTTTATGCAAGACTCTTGTTAGCTATGAGCAGGATGTTGTCCAGTCTTGGTGGACAGACTGCTGCATTGTTGATCTGCAGCCCCATCAATCACTGGACAGCTGCAGATGGAGAGGAAAAGGCCAGCCAATCAGGGCAGAGAGTTGTTGGGACGACTCCAATGGAAACCTCTGGAGAGCTCCGATTTCCAGGAGAGCTGCTCCACTGTCACTCTTATCTGACAGATGCTTACACACACACCAACTTAGTTTACATGAGAACTGTTTTGTAAAGACACACATAGAATATACTCATTGAATCAAAATGCATTAATATTAGTAAATGTTTTGAATGATATTGCCTCCTGTTTTGTCGTAAAGTATATTTGTCTAATTGAGCCGTTAAAATACATTCATTCTGTTTGTGCTGATTAGCAGTTTTGAAGGTAAAAGGACTAAACTTTCATTCTGAACACAACAAAAGATGCATGTTCTTGCATTTTTATTTTTTCATGTTTGTATGTGTATGAATATAGGTGAATTGATCATGTAGTTTCTTGTAATCACAAGTTTCCTCCAGTAGTCCTCATTACATTGTATTCCTTTCCTTATTAAAAACACACAGCTCAAGTACTCTTGACTGAACAACCCAGAAAACAACAGGAAATTAATTATTTTCAAATATGTGTACTTAATTTTAATCCCATTATGCCTCTTGGGATTTTAGCTTTTCTGTGGAAGGCAACATTAAGCCAAAAAAGAACAAACCACAGCTAATAACTAATACCAGAAGCTGCTGGGCCACAGCAAGTTAGATTTCTTCACCAGTGAGAAGCACTAAACAGAAAACTCTCTGCATGCCTTCCTCAGGAGTCAGCATGAATAAATACATGTTATAGGTCTTATTATGAACACTTCGTTTTTCTTTATTTAAAATTTTGATCTCATAATATTTAATCAAAATGTCATAAATCGATAATTTCATCACGGATGTAAGGCAAAATTGTTGGAAAATAACCCTAATAAAAAGGTAATATATTTAAAATACATTTATTTCATACTAAGTATAGTTCAAATCTATTAACATATTTATTAACATATAGCTCTAAATATACTGTTATAAAAATGATAACTAAACTTTATTTGGAGTACTACTTGTGCACAATGCACATTTCGTAATATTAAGCCTAAAATGTGTTTTATGTCACTATTGATGAGGATTGTATGATATCGAATAATATCGGTCTTTAAATGCAAGATATTTAAAGTGTACCTAAAGTATACTTGCAAAAGTTCCACTTTAGTACAATCAAATATACTGCAGTATATATTTAGTTGGACTTCAGCACTACTGCTTCACAATTAAAGTGCATTAAGTACAACATTAGTTGTTTCAATTTAGCAGACTTTAAGTATACCAGTTTAGTATACTAAAAATACAGTTGCAGGGTATTTTTATTAAGTGCATAAATATGTAAATGTATTTGTAGTATACTTAGCATAAAATAAATGTATTTTAAATACATTATAGCACATTTATTTTTCATTAGGTGAAGTACTGGTCTAGATGGTGATTAAGGGCATCTTTATTAGCGCTGGGAATCAATACAGATTTCCAGATTAAATTAGTTTCTAATTTGGTTCAGTTTTGATTTTAGTTTCATTTGATTCTCTTCCCGTTTGGCTTATTTTAATTAGTGCTTAGATAAGAAAAATAATTCTCTCTCAGCTGATGCAGTAAATTATAAAAGGGAATCTTATTGTATTTTAATACATTATAAAATATGAATTTTTCAAATTAACAACAGAGTTTGCTATTGCAATTTATTTATTTAACAGATACAACATTCAACACCAAAACTGCTCTGTGGATACAAACTGATGTAAACATTCGAGTTATAAACTCTCATTCAAGACTGGTTCATTAAGTTCATTTAATGAAGGATCCATTTGATTCAAACTTTTTTTTTTTTTATTTATTAAAAGGACTGGCTTTAGAGTCAGTCATTCATAGAGAGAACATTTACAAATCACATCATTACTAACTACGTTCTTTAACGCTTCTTTATCGATTGTTTCATGATGAACCTTTAAAATCCATGAAAGCTTTCCATTGCACAAAATTTTCTTAACAGTGGAAAAAGGTTCTTTAGATTATTAAATAATAATAATAATCACTAAATGGTTCTTTTTATGGCATTACTAAGAAAAACCTTGTTTTTGAACCTTTATTTTTAAGATATCTGTTCTTATAATCAAGTCATGGAAAGGTGGATGAATGACGAATGGATGGGACCAGAGGCAAATTATGAATTATGCATCCTCAAACTCTTAACTTTTAATTTTAGCAGTTGAAGAGAGCAAGAGAAAATGTCAAATAAGACTGTCATGTGTTGTCTTTCAATGCTAATGTACTCACTATCCTTGAGTGTTTTTAAAAAGTGATCAGAACAGATGGTTTGATTCAAACTTAAGAATTTCTGTAATTCTTCAGGTCATGTAAAGTTACAGCATGAACATGTGATGTAAGATACAGCAATCCATATTCGAGAAGAAGCTTTGTGTAATGTTTGAGAAACATTACTTTTATAG
The DNA here is from genome assembly GCA_039654775.1 of Spinibarbus caldwelli. Taxonomy (NCBI): domain Eukaryota; kingdom Metazoa; phylum Chordata; class Actinopteri; order Cypriniformes; family Cyprinidae; genus Spinibarbus; species Spinibarbus caldwelli. Next base: position 13,110,361 of record CM077263.1, read on the forward strand.
TGAAATGAATTGTTTCTTTGTTGCCTGATACTCAAGCAATGTCAAGGATTTTAATTAGAATTTGGTTTTATTATTAGTCGGCTTCACATCATATTTCACTTTTCTCTCTCCTTGAAGTCTAATTAGGGCTTTTATGTACACAGCAATTATTTTCATGAAATTTTGAAGATGTGAATTGTGAAGAGGAAAATGGGTCTCCGGTTCAATTAATCCATTGCTAATAGCCTTCAGAATGAGTAAGAAAGAGCTAATACGCCACAAACCCATTAGCAACACCCCGGCCAGTGGCGTTGTGTTCCTGCCCTAATGAAACATCAGGTGCTCGTATGATCCTGTGCTCGTGTGTGCATGTGCACATTATGCTGGTGAACTTTCATGCCGCTGTTTGTTTAATGTTGTTGCTGTAATTAGAGTCCGGTGGCTGACACTCGAACAAAGCTGCAACCTTTTTGCGTTCTACATGTTAGTGAGTTAGCTTCACCAGCCTCAGGCTCCCATTAACCCAAGCGAGCCCTGCTCCTTGGGAACGCCATCCCATAATACACCATCTCAAGCCTGGGTCAGAATGAAGAGGCTTGCTGGAAAATAGAGTTTGGACTTAATTACTCTCAACCTGAGGTGTGTGTGAATGGATGTGGGGTTTTAATATGTTGTGGTGATGTGGCGCAGCTGCGTTCGGAGGTCCTATTGTTATTGTTCAACCACCTGTTTATTGCTTTTGTTGAACCTTACATTTTCCACAGGATAAAATTAACTCTGCGGGAGTCTATTGTTCATCTGATGATGTTTTGGACAGTAGTTCTGTGCCAGACTTCATTTAAAAAATGTAATACTCTGTAAATACTCTTTAATACTCTATACTTTATTTAAAGGTATTTTTACAAAGTTTACAGCACATTTCATATATATATATATATATATATATATATATATATATATATATATATATATACACATACATATATACGCGCACACACACAGTATATATATATATATATATATATATATATATATATATATATATATATATTTTTTTTTTTTTGACTAAACACATGAAAAGTATGTATTGTGTCTATTTGTGACTAGTTTTGTTTATTAGATCAAAAATACAGAAAAATAGCCACAGTTTCTATTTAATAAATATACATAATATTAATATTAAAAATAATTTGCAAGCACTGCTGGAGACTTGCTGGCATTGTGATGTAATCGAAGACAGCACTTGCCCTGAGAAGTTTGAGAAGCCCTGCCCTAATGCATTTAATCCAGTGGGCATCTAACTATCAGTACCACATTAGAGACACAATCCACTCTGATTCAGGCAAGACAGATGGACTGAACCTCATTTATCACATCTTTCACGACTCCCTCTGCATACTGGCAGTAAATTCTATAAATTACAAAGTAAATACCAGCAATTGATATATAAAAGAAGTGTTTATTACTTATACTTAACCTTACAGTCCTGTTCCTTTATATAATCATTATCTCTTCTTACAGCTTCGCACACATTACAGGATATGGCTCATGGCTGCACATTATTGTCAACATTGTGAGTCTGTGTGTGTGTGTGTGTGTGTGTGTGAGTGATGGAGAGCTTGAAGCAGAGAGAGAGAGAGTAAGAGAGTGTCGGTACAGTGCAGCAAAGTGATTAGTGGACTTTGTGAAGCACTATGGCACACTAGTCCCCAGGCCTGCTTCCGTTCACCTCAGATTCATTTAATAATTTCCAGCCATACCTGGTTAGACCACAACAGCGAAGCCGGCGTTGATCTGACACTCCCAATATAACTAAGCCACACTTTCTTTTTTTAACCAGGAAAGAGATTCGTCACCCAGAGCTTAGCTGAAGCATCATCGCTGCCCACAGCATCCAGACGACCAATGAGATCATCCGGCATGCTTGTCATCTCGAGTACGGCTGCTGGAAAACTGTGACTCTGGTTGTGGCTTGCATGTGTAGCTGTCATTTGTTGATAAGCCGCTTTCTCCCTCTCTGTATCTCTTGATTGAATAGAGGCGCTAATAGTGGATGGCACGGATCCCTTTAGCGAGAAACAGGGCCGCAGCGCTGCATCACTCCTCCTCCGCCCTTCTGCTGCTTTTAATTCCATCTCCGTGGAACGTTTTCACAGTGACCACGGAACAATTTCACACATGGGATCTCATGCCAAACTGCGTGTCGCCGTTGCGTGTTTGCTAGATGGGGAATGCAGAATTCGGGATGAACAAAATAGGACACAATTTAATATTCATTGGAAGATTTAAGGTCTGAGAGATTCTGATTTGCGAAATATCGCATGGTTATTCGAATGAGATATTAAACACAATTAATTTATCTAACCCACTGAAATTGAGCTATCTGTGACACAAAAAATGGATCTACTTGACAGCTACCATATTTTTCTCTATCACTTGGGCTGAAAAAGATCAATTGTGAAGGTACAATAGAAGCAGCTTGTTCAATGCAGATATGACATATGATTGCTGCAACAAAAATATCTACATGAATGCATAAGATGCAGATTACAATGTGTAAATCAGTAATTTATTGATTTGGCATTGAATATGGCATTAATTGTTGCTAGTATGAATAAAGATACCCTATCGATTATTGGCCGATTTTTTTTTAAATCAGTATAGAAACTAGCTATTTAATTGCACATGCCCAGTTCTTCTATTTGCACATTTAGATTACCTTTGTCATCATTTAATGATCACTTAACTTTAATAAAAATAAAAATAAAAAAAAAACTATTTAATAAGTTAAATGCAATATTTAGCAAATCTCAAAATGCATATATATTTTTCATACTGTAAATTATGTAAAACAATTTAATTTAAAATAATTTATTTGTATGCATATTTTTAGTTTATTAAGACAAAACATTATAGAATCATAGTGAGATATATCAGCCATTTATCAGCTATTGGCCATAATATATATGATTATGTAATATGTACAATGTGCATATAATGTAATTAACAGCTAATTACTATCAGCTCAAATTTTTTATTATTTTGTATCAGTTATTTCTGTAATTTTATATTTCGAAATAATATAGACAGTGAGGTGTAGGACTGTGATTATATTTTCTTTTTTCTATATTTCTTTCCTTCTTACTATATTTCTACAATAAAAAACATTATTTTTATTCCCACATCTAAATTAGATTTTGAATGCCAAATCTGATTTATATTCCACTATGAATTGTCTATGAATCTCCTGTAATCAGGTTTAGGAAGTTACTCACTTTTCATATCGCAATTCTCTTTTCATATTACCATATTTCTCTGTGACAAATCCTCAAGAGTGGAATGTAACCTTCTATTATTGTAGTGATATGAATTATGAACTGATAAGATGATAATCTATTGTTGAACCAAAAAGGAGCCATTACTTATAGGTAAAATTGTTGTAATTATTCTCATCAAGCTGATTCTACTGCACCGTGTGACTTCTCTTGACAGCGACATTTTTCAAAATGCTTTTAATTCTCCAAGAGTGTATCCATCATCTACACCTGAGATACCGGCAACATGCACACACGCGTGATCAAATGTACCTGGAGGCTGTGGCAAATCAGAGTTGTCAGATGCTCACTGAATCGAATAGGGAAAAAACAGAATTTGATCTTGCATAGAGGCTGATCACTCAGTTTTACTTGAGCAGAGCAGTCAGTCGAGACCTGACTATGATTAAAATGCCCCCTTCAGCTTTCAGGAAACACCCAGTTGACAGCTAGTAGCCAGCGGGACAAGATGTGATCATCAAGCACAGGTGCACATTAAGATAGAAGACAAAGGAGGTGCGGTTATCTGTTTATATATTTTTTGATGCAATATGTTTTTTTTATTTTGTTTATTTATTTTTTTTTTTTTTTGCGCTGCTAGTATTGAATCTATCTAACAGTCCTGGAGACATCAATTTTTTCATTTTTGATTGTTTGTCTTCATACTACAGTGAACACATATGCAACTGTATATGTACTGTAGAACTGAACACTTTAATGTAATTGCAAAAATAAAAACATTAAATATATATGTAGATGTACTGAAACTTAGTGAATGGCTATGGCAGTATAACTTCCTCATGGTTGTGTTTTGCCAAAGGTATTTCTCAGAACATTCATTGGCCCCACAAAAAGGAAAACAACAGAAGAGCATTACAGGGCAGAGCACCTGGAGCACAAATACTGAGTCAAAGCTCTGTGAGAGCTCACACAGCTCCAGAGACATTGAAATGATAAAAAGTACATTGGAATTATTTGGCAAGAAGTGACTTCTGGCATGTTCTCCCCACAGAGCGGCCCAGCCTGTCCTGCAGCTAACATCAGTCTAATTTAATTAATCTAATTTTCTGCTAAATCTTAATGGTTTGCACCCTTGCAAATAATAAAAAAAAAACATATATATATGAAGTATACTGATTATATTTTTACAGTGGCATGTGTCAGGGGATAGTATATATTAGGCAGCAAGTGACCAGTCAGTTCTTGAATTTCTTGTGTTTGGAAGCAGGAGAAATAGTGACCGCTAGATGACTGGGTCAGATTATCTCCAAACGCCAAGTCTTCTGGGTTGTTTCTGGTATGCAGTGGTTAGTATCTACCAAAAGTTATGGACACCAGTGAACTGGTGTCATGATCATGCGCCAAAGGCTCATTGATGCACTTGAGGAGCAAAAGCTAGTCCGTCTGGTCTGATCATACAAAAGAGCTACTGTAGCTCAAATTACTGAAAGAAAGGTGTCAGAACAATTCCATCAGACCCAGTCCACCACTGAAAGCACCTACAGCATGTGAACGTCAAAATTACATTATAAAGCAATGGAAGAAGGTTGCCTGAATTGATGAATTGTATTCTCTTTTAGATCAGGTGGATGGCTAGGAGAGTGTGTGTCGTCTGTTTTAGGAAGTCATGGGCAGCAGGATGCACTATGGGAAAAAGACAGGTCGGCGAAGGCAGTGTTATGCTCTAGGCAATGTTCTGCTGCGAAACCTTGGGTTCTGGCATTCATGTGGATGTTACTTTGACACGTACCCCCTATCTAAACATTGTTGCAGACCACACACACCTCCTCATGACAGTGGTGTTCCCTGAAGGCAGTGGCCTCTTTCAGCAGAATGCACCTGCCACACTGCAAAAACTGTTCAGGAATGGTTTGAGGAACATGGCAAAGAGTTCAAGGTGTTGCCTTGGCCTCCAAATTCCCCAGAATCTGATTGAGCGTCTATGGGATGTGCTGGACCAACATATCCAATCCACAGAGGTCCCACCTCACAACTTGCAGGACTTAAAGGGATAGTTCACCCAAAAATGAAAATTCTGTCATTAATTACTCACCCTCATGTCGTTCCAAACCCGTAAGACCTTTGTTTATCTTCGGAACACAAATTAAGATATTTTTGATGAAATCCAAGAGATTTCTGTCTGACCCTGCATAGACAGCAGCACAACTACCACGTTCAAGACTCAGAAAGTTAGTAAGGACATTGTTAAAACAGTCCATGTGACATCAGTGGTTCAACCTTAATTTTATGAAGCTATGAGAATACATTTTGTGCACAATGAAAACAAAGCAGCACCACACGCATACATGGTACTGTCGTAAACGTGTCGAAGACTGACAGGGAAGAGAAGATATTGTTGAATAAAGTCATTATTTTTGATTTCTTTGCGCACAAAAATTTATTCTCGTAGCTTCATAAAATTAAGGTTGAACCACTGATGTCGCATGGACTATTTTAACAATGTCCTTACTAAATTTCTGGGCCTCAAATGTGTCAGTTCTGTTCCGCTCATGGATTTCATCAAAATATCTTAATTTTTGTTCTGAAGATGAACAAAGGTATTACGGATTTGGAACGACATGAGGGTGAGTAATTAATGGCAGAATTTTCCTTTTTGGGTGAACTATCCCTTTAAAGGATCTGCTTCCAACAATACCAAAAGTCACATTCAAAGGCATCACTGCATCAGAGCTGTTTTGGCAGCACAAGTGGGAACTACATTATTAGGCGGGTGGTTTTAATGTTGTGGCTGATCAGTCTATGTATATATGTGTGTTGCTTTTTTTAGATGACTTCTTTAAGGGCAAACAACAATACATAAAGACGGATGTTTGGGCTGATGCAATGATGTGCTGATGTGACTCAGCCTTTAGATGTTTATATAGAATATTTCAATCTTTTCAGCTTGTAAATTGATTAGGGAGATGTGTAAAGATCCCTGTATATTATAGCATTTTCTGGATTTAATCTAATCACCAAAACATTGCACAGGTGCCTTTCACTGTTATCGTGGCACGCATACTGTGAGAAAACTAATTCTACATAAAACAGGCTTTAACTGCTTTGGGAAAAAGACAGTCTTGGCAGGATGGAAGAGCGGTGTAAATGAGAGAACCATGAGATAATGACCATGCTGGCTATTAAAGTGATGTGCCTTCCTCAGGCAAGGTGAATCAGACTCATAACCCGCCAATAACAACCAGCCGTGTTTCCCACGGAAAGTCTGTTCTTAATATTCATGTACAGTATGTAGAGTTTTGGTTAAAGAACAACGGATAGGGAAATTATTTAAAAATAGCATATCTTGAACACTCCTACACACTGGCCAGTACAACGATGAATAAACAAAGATAATGAGCATAGTAGACTTACATGCATATTAAAAATGTAGTTCCTCTTGGTTCGGTTTGTAATATTAGCTGACATACTATGAATGAATAATGATATGAATGAATAGATATCTCATGATTTTGGTCATTCTGCAGTTGAGCGTCAGAAACAGTTGTGCTATTTGCTCAGGGCAGAGGTATTTGCGAAGAGGAAAATGTCACATGGACAAGTAAATCTATTTTGTGACATGCTTCTCTTTCGTCTTCCTCCCTGGAATATGGTGAAATTTGTTTTAGGATTGAACAACGATTTGCAGGTCTCTCAGTAATGTGTCTTTGCCACGATCCTGATATACGATCCATCTGATTTCTGCTGTTTCAGCTCCCCAGATTTACCTCCGAGAATCAGAGCCTGTTTTCCATCTAAGCCGATGCTGGATGCTCCTTTGTGTTGATTGCAAGTGAAATTTTCCTTTGTGTTTTCTGTTTCAAAATTATGACCGTCATAGTTTCAAAACTAATAATGCCACATAAATTTCCAACACAAGCTTCTACAAAGAGAATTACAGAGCTGTGACAGCAGTGACGCTCGACAAGTAATGGATAGGGACGCTCATAAAGGCATACTCATAAATAATTGGAATAGCTTTGGAAAATCTTTAGCTCTTTGGCTTATTACACAATGATTTACCCTGAAAGTGTAGCTATAATGACACACCAGTGAGTCATTCTCTGACTTTTCACTTTCAGTAAATTAAAGACTTGATCAGTTCATTTTAAACTGTGTTATCGGCTAGAACAGGCCAGATCTTTAAGCCTTAGTGTTCTTCTGGTTTGCATTGCTCACCTTGTCATTTAGCTGACAATTTTATCCAAACATCCAGTCCTTTTATTAGATGGTCAATCCCCCTGATGTCCTGAGGTTAAAAGCTTTGCTCAAGGACGCAATGATTATGGCTCTTGGCAGGGTTTTGAACCTACAACCTTTTGGTTGTTAGCCAAGACTTTAACCACTAAGCTACACATCCCTTGAGTTTAGCCTTTTCTAACTTCACTTTGTCTTACTCTTGCTGAACTATATTTAGGGAAAACAACCACAGACCTTTAGTATAATGTGATATTATAGCCCTATTTGAGTTTTCAGGAACCGTTCCAATTATTTTTTATTTATTTATTTATTTATTTATGTAAGCAAGGATGGATTAAATTGATTAAAAGTGACAGTAAAGACATTTGGAATGTTACAAAAAATTACTGTTTTAATATCAAATAATTTTCTTTTGAAGTTTTGATTAATCAAAGAATGAAACAATTTATCACGGTTTCCACAAAAATATTAATATTATTCCACAATTGTTTTCATTGTTTCTTGAGCACCAAATTAGTCATCACAGGAATAAATTACATGGTAACACTTTAGTATAGGGACCAGTTCTCACTATTAACTAATTGCTTATTAGCATGCCTTTTATTAATATATTGGCTGTTTATTAGTAATTATAAAGCACATATTCTGCATGACCATATTCTATATCTCCAATCCTAGCCAATACCTAAACTTAACAACTGCCTTACTAACTATTAATAAGCAGCTAATTAGAAGTTTATTGAGGCAAAAGTCATAGTTAATGGTTTGTTAATAGCAAGAATTGGACCTTAAATAAAGTGTGACTAATTATTTTAAATATTAATAATATTTCACAATACAGCCTTGCTTAGCAAAATTTCACCGATCTCAAACTTTTGAATGGTATTGATAATAATTGATGAACTTTACACAGACTTGAGTTGAATAATGATATTATTGAAACTGATAGAATTTCAATCTGCCTCATGTTTGATGAAGTTTGCATCATGATAGTCATTTTCCTTATTACTGTGAAGCTACTTTGAAAGAATCTGTACTATCTAAAGTGCTATTTAAATAAAAATGACTCGACTAGAATAGTACCCATTATGGTCTTAAACTCAACTGACATAGATGATTGGATGTTCATCTTCACTCCCTGAAGCAAGTCTACATGTTTTAGCACTGGGTTCTCAAAGAGAAACTATAATGCTTTATTGTCTTAAATTATTAATTGTTTGTTTTCTATCTGTCACCATAATGCGATGCAGATGACAGTAATTATGCCGGTTTGACACTGTAATGTCAACTGTAATTGGGTACTTCTGGTATCCAGCAACAGGTTGAGAAGGAACACATGACAGGGTGTACTATTTTTACGTGTCCTCTGGGTAATGGGGATTGTCTGGTGAGAATGAGAAACATAGACGATGTAGATCTCAGTTTGGACAGCCATCTGTGCGAGATGCATTTCTGTTTGATACTCCTGGTCAAAAGCCTGATTTGACTGGAGATTTGGAGACAAACAGCTAAATATTGTTTGAACATGGCAGATGCTCATTAGAATCAGACATCGGATGTCTACCATCCTCGCATATGAACACGTCCTCCCTCCGTCCAGGGTTAGTGATTGAATGAATGGCTGAAAGCAAATATAGTGGATGAGTTTTCATATTGAATACACCAAGCTGCCGCTATCAGTCACATCTCTTCTGGGACAGTTTGTGTCTGGAAGCTGTCTTTGCATATGCCGTATCATTTTTTGCCATTTATCACTGGGATATTTGTCCAGTTTGGCATACCCTGTTGTCTCCACTTGTCTGAGACAGAACAATAGTGTGAAATCAGATTTTTGTACGCTGTTTGGAACTTGCAGTAACTTCTTGAATTGTTTCACTGCTCATTTGCATACAGTTAAACTTTGTCATATCTAAACTGTCGCTTATTGCCTCATTATGATTTTCAGTCGCTTATATGCTACAAGATATGTGTGAACATCAATTTATACATATAGAAAGGAAACCAGAGTATGCCACACATTAGGAATGTGAATTTTCAGGAATTTTCATAATTGTTTTTTTTTTAATTAAAATATTGATCGATCAGTGTATTAAATTGCTAAACATACATACTGTATATAAGATACGTTTATTTTCGCATATCTGCATATCTTCGCGTATCTTCGCCATTTTTGTTTACATTCTATACAAATGACTGTCAGTGTGGAGCCAAATCAATATATAGTGAAATTTTCCAATGATACCGTTCTACTCAGTCTGCTAACAAAGAACGAGCTCATTTAAATACCTCGAAGTTCACACTGATAGTGATTTGAGCTGGCGCACACAGGTGACAAGTGTATGTACCAGAGTTCACCAGCGCCTACACTTTTTGCGCAGACTTAGATTATTTGGCGTTTGTAAACATATTATGTTGATTTTCTACAGAGCAGTGATTGAATCGATTTTTAGGTATGGCAAGAATAGCTGGTTTGGTAATCTAACAGTTAAATCAAAAGCACAGATCTCCAGCTTAGTTAGGACAGAGGGTAAAATTATGGGTATTCCCGCTTCCCTTAATCCACAGGAGCTGTTTGAGCAGGCCATAAGTAGACGAGCTAGAAGTATTTAATCTGATAATACAAATGTGCTTTACCCCGAAAATAGGCTGATGAATTCAGCGAGGAGGTTTAGGGTCCCATTGTGTAGGTACAATAGGTATAAATATTATTTTATCCCGTTGTCAATTAAATTTTTAAATTATCAAAAGGGAATGTATTCTGAGGGTGTGTGGGGGGGCGGGGGGGGGGGGGGGGGGGGGGTTATGTTGTTTGTACATTAATTTGGAGATTCAATGTGAAATTATAATCATCTAAATAATAGCGCTGGGCAACGATTAGTCGCATCCAAAGTAAAAGTTTTGTGTACATAATATATGTGTGTCTACTGTGTGTATATATATATATATATATATATATATATATATATATAAATATATATATATATATATATATATATATATATATATATATATATATATATATATATATAAATATATATAAAATGATAATAGAATAAAATAAAAATAAAAGTATAATATGATATGATGGTTGCAATTTTTTTTTTTTTGATACAACATTTGATTAATCAATACATGCTGATGAACTTTTATCATATCATATTATACTTTCATTTTTATTTTATTCTATTATCATTTTATTTTTATCATATCATGGTTTATAGTTATATGGTAACGAAAGTGTTCAACATTCAACCCGTTCTTTTTCATCAGTATTATTTGTGATTTAAATTTTGTGAACAGGAATTCCTTTTTTTGCTTTCACTTTCAAATTCGCGATCTTAGTGTCACGCTTTACAAGAAATGATAATTGTCTGTTTTGCTTATATCTATACACCTTTCACTTTTTAAGACTAAAACAAAAGATGGATTCATTGTTATTCTTAATTAAAAAGCACAACAACAATAAAACAGTACGTTACAATGACAAACTAGCTTAGGCTACAAAACATTTATTGACAAAAATGAAAAAGACGAGGCATGGCATAGGACACATCACATGCTGTATTATATACCGACTAATAATTACAGAATGCTTAGCAAACACTGAGGAATCAAATATTAATAAAATTAAAAAATTAAGGAAAGCCTCCATAGCATAATGTGAGGTAAACAGCAAAGATAACAAGCTTTTCAAAACGAAAACAAAAAGAAAAGTACAACTAAACTGTCTGTCGCTAACAGGACTTGCATATCTTTTTCTACAAGAATACCAACATGTTCACCTTCTCTGGTTTAAGAAGCGGTCTTTTACTTTAGTTTGAAAACCAAATCCTCCGTTGCGCTCCGTCTGCGGCATATAAACCAGGCTCTACACCTGAAGCGCTCGCGCTGAAGCGCCTCTCTTCAAGTGATCAGTGAAATCTATATTATATATATATATATATATATATATATATATATATATATATATATATATATATATATATATATATATATATAAGAAAAATATGTTGTATTTATATATTAAATATATTTATATATAATATAAATTATATGAATATAAATATATACATGTAAATATTTTCAAAATATATAATGTATATGTGTGTCTTTATATATACATAATAAATATACACAGTACACATACATATATTATATAAATAAAAACTTTAATTTTGGATATGATTAATCACAATTAATTACAGAAAAATTTGTGAATAATTAGTTTTAATCGATTGAAAGCCCTAATTATATTATATTTAATATATTATAATTAATTATAATTAGATTTATATCTACTTATTTACATTTTATATAAAAATGTCTATAAAACTGTAAAATATGCTATATAAAATAAAATCAATATATTGTGTATTAAAAAAAATTAGCATTTTTGAACATTTCCAATATCTTTGTATCACTCTTTCTTTCTCTGTATAAAATTAACTACGCTTATAAGCAAACGTAACCAATTTTTTTTTATTTTAAGTCAAATAATAACACACTGCTACAAGTGCTTGTTGCCATTTACCTTTCTTACAGTTTTTGCAGTGAACATAATTATTATTTATAGAGATGCACTGTTGAATATGCTTCACTTTTATAATCTGAGGGTGTATTGTGCGTATGTGTTGACCATTACTTAACAACTTTCTGTTGTTCCTGCTGAAATTGATCATGATAAACTGTTTGTGACTTAATAATTAGCGTCTTTACAACACATCAGTCCACACATCTTGAAAGTGATACCTAGTTCAGCTCAGGTGCTAATTTTCTCCATATGTATTGGAAAAGATTACTTGCCTTGGCATTTTAGCCTTGTAACCATGAAGCCCTCAGACCTAAATAATGACCAGCGGGAGCACAGCATCCATCCTCCAAATGCTTTGATTCTTTAATATGCTGCTGTTAATAGAGCATGCAGTCAGAAAAGGTCTGCCATGATGGGCATCTCAGCTCAGTAAACATTGGTTTCTCTCATTCCTTCTCGCATCTTGTGGGTACTTTTACTCTCCTAAAACAGAAATTGAAGTGCTGCTTCACTGCTTTATGTTGTTATTTCGTATGATTGTATTGTCTTTTCTCTTTTTCTTCTCTAGAAAAATGTGATGAAGCTCTGGTCACACCACTCCCTCATAATGCCTTCACCAGCTCCTCTGTGTTCACTAGTGGCTATGCACCTGGATACGCCAAGCTAAACAAAAGAGGAGGTAAATTTTCATTATTCTCGCTCATATACATATATGAACGCCCACCGGAATGAACAAACCCTTTTCCTTTTATCACAATACCTCAATGAACACTTTTTGCCTGTTGTTTTTTATGCAGACAATATATTACAAACTTCAATTTCACAGGTGCTCAGACTTGATATAGTTTTGTGTCATTCCAATAAACATCCACACACTATATGGCACCGCAGAGTCATCTTCAATAACTCCAGCCGGGAATTACTGCATGAATTACTGGGCTACAACGGCTCATCCCATTATGCCAAACTGTGCTTTGGAAAACACTATGTGCTTAAGACTAATTGAGCGACAATCTACAACGCTGTGATTTATCTCGGTGATATGTGCACAGTTCACATGTTTATTATTTTCAGTTTGTTCCTCATCACTCACTGAAAATGTTATTTAATTAAAATGGAAGTTCTCGTGTCCTCGTAGGACGTCTTTGAAGTTTAGTTTGGCATCTTTGATGGAACAATATCATGTTTTTATTTATTTATTTTATGAGGGAGAAAGTAGAAAGAAATAAACCACTGCTAATTGTGCGTCAAAAGCATTTTTTATTTATTTATTTTTTTTCATTTGCTTACTCAGGGGAGAGCAAATTTGGATCCAAATAGATGTTTTATATATGAGCCTCGCTGTGGGAGTCTGTGGAGGCCGTGGGTCTGATTTTAAAGGCTTTAAATTGCATGTTATTTCCAAGCTCAAAGAGTCACTGGGCTCTATTATGTACACAAAATACTGTAATATTAATTGCTACTGTAACTATGCCTCATATTACAAATCCTTCTGAGAGGCACAGTGTAAGCTCCATACAAATCTTTCTTCCTTGAGGAGATACAGTATTGCCTATGCATGAATAAATTGGTGTTCTTGGCATGTTTACAAGCATAATTTTGGATGTTTATTATGTCAAGCAGAGCTCATGTACATATGTGGCGGTTTACTTCAAAAGGAACAGTTCACCGAAAAATGACCAAAACATTCTGTCATAGCTTGGCTCAGGTCATTATTCTCGGATATTCTCGCATTTTTTTATGTTGCTGCCTTATGTTAAACTGCTTTAAATTACTTTTTTTTTCCACACCAATCTACACTCCGTACACCATATTGACAAAGCAAAAACAGAATTGTCCCAACTTCGTAAATTTATAAAAAAAAAAAAAAAAAAAAACTGAAATAAGTACATTGCATAAGTATTCATACCCTTAACTAAATATTTAGCTTAAGCACCTTTACAAGTCTCTAGTCTTTACTGTTTGATGCGACAAGCTTTTCTCATCAGCATTTGACAATTATCTGCCATTCTTCACCTCACCTCTTCACCTCTCAAGCTCTGTCAGATTGGACGGGGGCAGAAGCACATTTTCAAGTTTCTCCAGAATTATTTGATTGGGTTCAAGCTCAGGCTTTGGCTGGGCCACTCAAGGACATTCACAGAGCTGTCTATAAACCACTCTTGATGTGTGCTTAGGTTCATTGTCCTGTTGGAAGGTGAACACAACGGGAACACACATGTGACACCTTCTGCCCAGTCTGAGGTTCTGAATGCTCTGGACTGGGTTTTCATTAAGGCTGTCTCAATATTTTGGTGCATTGAGCTTTTCTTCTACTCTGACGAGTCCTTTAGTCCCTGCTGCTGAAAAACAGCCCCACAGCATGAGGCTGCTACCAGCACACTTTACTTTTGGGATGGTACTCTGCATGTGATGAGCAGTGCTGGTTTCCTTCAAACATGATGCTTAGAATTGAGGTTCATCAGACCAGAGAATCTTGTTTCTCACAGTCTGAGGGTCCTTTAGGTGCTGTTTTGCAAATTCCAAGTGTGTTTTCATGTGTCTTCACTGAAGAGAGGATTGAGTCTTGCCACGTGACTATAAAGCCCAGATCAGTGGAGTGTTGCAGTGATGTTTGTCCTTCTGTAGATTTCTCTCATCTGCATGTATGATCATGGAGCTCAACTAGAGTGACCATCAGCTTCTTGGTCACCAGTCTAACCAAGACCCTTCTCCATCAATTGCTCAGTTTGGCCAAGAGGCCAGCTCTAGGAAGAGTCCTGGTTGTTTCACACTTCTTCCATTAAGGGTAACAGAGATTACATGCTTCTGTGACCCTTCAATAAAGCAGAATTTTTTTCTGAACTCTTCTCCAGATGTGTGGCTTGACACAAACCTGTTTCTGAGCTCTACAGGCAGTTCTTTGCACCTCAGGGCTTGGTTTTTGCTCTGATATGCATTATCAGCTGTTGGACCATTTATTAAGGCGTGTGCCTTTCCAAATCATACCCATTCAATTGAATTTGTCACAGGTTAACTTCACTCGAAGTGTAGTAACATCTACAATCAATATGAATGCTCCTGAGCTAAATTTCAGCTGTCCCAGATAAGGGAATACTTATGCAATGGAATCATTTAAGTTTTTTATTTTTAATAAATTTGCAAAGATGTTAAAAACCTGTTTTTTGCTTTACCATTATGGTGTATGGAGTGTAGATTGATGTGGGGGGGGGGAAGTAATTTAAAGCAGTTTAACATAAGGCAGCAACATAACAAAACGTGAAAAAAATTAAGGGGTATTAATACTTTCGCAAGGCACTGTATATCACTACCATATTGATCGTTGGCCATTGGACAATTTTAGAGATTTATTTATTTATTTATATGAGTGGGGTTATTGAAATAAATTGAAAGCTTAAAAAAAATATAAATATTAAATTAAAAAAAATTACACTTAAACTAGAAATGCTGCATTTGAAACTTAATTAAAGTGTTAAAATGACTAAACAGAAAACTGAACTGAAAATAAATTCATATTTGCTAAATACAAAAGTATTACAAAAAAAAAACAAAATTACTAAAACTTAAAGTTAAAATAAAAATTGAAAATATAAAATGTAGTTTAAAATATTAATAAACATTATAATAGTATTTAAATAATACTATAATAAATACTATAATTTAACATAAAAAATAGATTTATATCAGTGTTAAAAAAATTCTGTTTTTTATTTTAAAAAAAAACATCATCCACCCAATGTTAAAAAAAAGTATAAAATGAATAATAATTATAATCTTAAAATTCATACAAATTTTTCATAATGTACATTAGAAAGCTGCAACCTGATCTCATGATGAAAACGTACCTGTGGGAACTTTTTCACAAGATGCGAAATTTGTACCACCATGTACGTTTTGTGACATATTCAATGTGAAATGTCCAGTGAGTGGCGCTAAAAGAGTGCTCGGTTTTTTCCCCCAGAACAGATGAACGTACATATGGTATGTTTTATGTGACATTGGTTTTGTACGTGTCACCGCAGTTCTGACTTGTAATGTCCATTGAGTGGCGTTATAACTCCGTGACGTTTTAAAATATCATACCATCTGCACTACACCTAAAGCCACCCGATAGTATGACCAAAAGCAAATGTGACGTGAAAACACAATGGCAAGCATGCTGTCATTTTTCAGCTCTTTCATTGTGAGTCATGTTTTTGACGGGATTCGTACCCAAGGATTCCGCATCCACGTCCAGTTCCGTGCTGGCTGAGTTACTGAGCAATCTTGTTATGTCCGCACAACATATGGAGCTGTAATCATAACTGTGTCCGAAAGCGATTACAAGTGCTCGATGTTTTACCACCTCTAGTGTTCATTTCTGTTGGCAACTGCAGTGATATGTACTTATTGGTACGTATTTCACATCTTGTGAAAGTTCCCATAGGTATGTTTTCATCATGAGATCAGTTAGCATACTATGATAAATTAATTTAATCATTTAAATATCTTATTTTTGAAGTTGTTAGTGTATTTGTATTTTTTTAAATATTTTTAATACATTTTTGATTAATAAATTTTATAAAATTGTATTTATGTTTTATTAAATGGTCTTTCCTTTTAATTTAATGGTATACATTATTATAATCTGTCACTTATCAGTTATTGGCCGTAGAATTCAAAACTGCAACCCACACATTCCTCAAAATACCTCCTTTGTGTCCAAAAGTCTATTGTGAGGGTGAGTAAATGATGACGGAATTATTATTGTTGGGTGAACTATCCCTTTAATGACCTCTCCCCATAGAACATACAGTATTTAGTAAAATAGTTGTAGTTTGCTTGGTTTTGTGTAATACAACCAGATTGATTACTTTCGTGAGGGACTTAAAAGTTCCGACAGCATAAAGGGACACAAGACTGGCAGGTGGCTGTGATAACAGCAACTTGCAGGTGTGTATAAAGCCGGCATTTCTATTCAGCCACTTTTCTCACTGAAGGCCGGTGGGATTTGTGGGAATAAGCAATGGGATATGCCCTGTGGCACTGCCTCCATCAGCGACACAGGGCTCCCTGTCACTCTGAAGCCGCACAGTGGTGTCCAGTGAACATGTTCTCCAGCCTGCCAGTTTGCACACATGAGGGTTCATATCAATGACATGACAGCTTTGTGCGCCACGGAGGTTCTTCTCTTTCAACCCTCGTGTACTTTAGAGACACCTAGGTGAGTAATCTTTGAAAAAACTCTCAGACTTTCTTTTATCAGAAGTCCTAGTGTATAATTTTTTCTCTCCGTTTCATCAGAGATTGGATTCTTATTACTGTAGGAAAGTCATAGGCTATGATGCATGTTAATGACACCTTATCAGAGTTGAAGAGAGGTTATTTCTGTCTTTTGTGTCATTCTTGGCCAGAATTCCCATGCAGATATGCAGTTGCCATCGATCTTGTACAATCTTATTTAGTCATTAAAACTGTGAATAATAGGGTGAAGTCTGGACCTCATCCTGTCGATGGAGAACGACATTTTTATATATGATAGACTGGGGATTTTTTTCTCCTTTTTTACTCAATATTATGAATAGCAATGACACCGGGGACTGTCTAATGAAATCCATATCCCTATAGCACATGTTCTGCTGAAATCACATTGTCAGTTTTTTAAATATAATTAGCTTTAGGACAATCGCTGTGACCATTTCCAATGTCATTGGACCAGAGGGTCGAGAAAACTTGGATATGACAGCATGCTGGCATCAGAAGTGGCCGGTTGTGCCAGGGTGCAGGTTTGCTGTGGGACCCTGGGTGATGATGTCACAGAGGAAGGCTCATTAGTTCTAGTTAGATGAGCATCATCATGAAGGACTATTGTAGGTAATGTCCATATGCCAGCATCCAACATTCTGACTCCATCAATGATGCATTATTTAGCCTTACTAATGTATTTTAAAGATTTCCAGGCTGAAAATAGAAGAGGAAAGAGAGAGAAGGAGCATAAAATCAATAGAAAGCAGGATTGGTATACTTTGATGGGTGACAGTTATAGTGATATCATCCGGTATTCTTAATGCATGTGTTGCACCATAACAAGGTACAATCTATGCATAGTTCTAACATTCTATTACTCTAGCTTTCTGTCTGTCATTCTATCTATCTATCTATCTATCTATCTATCTATCTATCTGTCTGTCTGTCTGTCTGTCTGTCTG